>JAOXJK010000007.1:4810305-4837723 GCA_025774025.1 Xenus cinereus
CCCCGCCGCCCCCGGCCCCGCGGCCGGCACGTGCCCCGGCAGCGGGGGGACAGCGAGGGGAACGCCACCGAAACGCCACCGAAACGGCCAGGGCCGGCGGGTCGTCACCGGCCCCGGTCGGGGAGGGGGTGTCGGGCAGCGTATCGATTTGGGCAAAGTTTATGCTGTTACAGAAACGCGGTGTGCGCGTGCTTTGGTGTCATCGCCGGGTCTTTTGGGAGGGTTTGGGGTTTTTGTGCGTGAAAAGCACTAGTGCCGCCAAGCGCACGTGCGGGGCCGTTGGAGCCCCCCGCCTGTCCCCTCCAAGGGTCGCTCCCCAGCAGCCCCCCCGGGGCTTCCCTCGCTTCTCCCCCGGCGAGGCTCCGGGGGCTCCGGGCTGAGACCCCCCGGCTGCTCCCCCCTGCTCTCCCGGGGCTGCGGCTCCGGACCCCCCCTCCGGGGAGAGGGGCCAACCTGACCCCGGGGTGCTCCGCCGGTGGGAACCCCGAGATACACCCCGCGCTTTGGGGATCGCCGCACGGCGTTTGGGAGAGCACATGTTAGAGCTGAACTACCAAATACCGGTTTTTTTCCCCAACATGTTGTTCCCTCCGAAGTGTGATTTGCGCGCGTTCAGAATAATGGTGGTTTCTGAGCTCCATCTGTTTGTCTGGCTGTTCGCACGCGCGGGGTGTTTCTGCCAATGGTGGTTGCCTGTGGCATTATTGCAGTGTAAGTAGCTTGATAGGAAATATTGTAGCAATTACAAGTCCGGTGATGCAAGTTCCTGACACATTATGACTGCCTTGCTGTCATTCCCGTCTCCTTCAAAAGTTCATTTTTTGTGAATCGTTGTAAGCAACCGCTTAACTTCTGCAGCATTTCTACAGTTTCTGCATTTTGAGACATCTCTTGACATTGACTCAAACTCTTTCCACTGCTTTTTTTTTTCCCTGTCGACATTTTTTGTGACAGTCATATTCTTCTGAGCAGCAACAGAAAAAGAAAAAGGAACTTCTTTGAGATAAGAGTGTGGCTGCCCCCGTTTCCTATGGCTCTGTGCTTCAGAGACCTAAAAAAATGGGGGCTGGGAGGAACTTTTAGTTTGGTGGAAAAAGAACATCTTCCGTGGGAAGTGAGATTTCTGGAGGGAGTGTGAGTGACTGGTGTCACCCCAGAGGAATTGTCAGAACAAAATCAGCCTTTTGGTTTCTTAACACTTGCAACACATCAACCACTTTTGCTTGTTTTGTGTCCCCTCCTTCCTCTGGAATTCTGTTTCTTGACAAATACGTGTTTTACGAGAGAGGATGGACGTGTAGTTTGAATACAAGTTTTAATATGCCTTTGCAAATTCTTCAGTATTTGTTTTGTTGGGAGAGAAGCGGGTGAAGATCAGTAACTTGGACGCTAAGCCCACAATGGGAAACAGATATTTTTTTTCGTAGTACTTATCTTCTGTGTTGCTACCCAAAAAGTTTTAGATCAATATATAGTACTTAAATGTACATTAAAATATTGAGCCTACACTGGCTTTTCTCATTTCCTGTAATAATCGAGCCTGTACTGGAGAAAATGGTGGGAGATTCTGAGATTTATTTTACAGCATGGTTTTTTGGCTTTATTCAGACCTACCTGTTGGTCTGAAGGCCTCTTTCAATGGCTTTAATGAGTTTTTTGTATACTGAATGATCTATTAATGATTGGTTTTAAAATTAGTTTTTTGTTTTTTTTTTTTTTTTTTTGCATGGGGATAGGAGCCAGCCATACCCGGGTGGATTTTTCTCTTGCTCTACCTCTTCTTTCTTAGCTGTAAAATGAGGGTAGTTACCAACCAGTCCACCTCCCGCTTGCCTTCAGAACACACGGTCGAGATGTGTAGAAGACGTATTAGTAGAAGTACTTTAACATCTCTCCCTACTTTATGTGGTGCCAGATATATTTAATCTCAGGGCTGTGGAAACTGCGCACAACGAAGAGCGCGGCAGCACAGACGGCCGTGGGAGCTGGAGCAGCCAACAGGTTGGGCAGGGGGTTGAAATCAAATGTATTCGTTCTGAATTTAAAGCAAGAAGATTGACGGTGTGTTGCTGGAGGAGCAGAGGAAGATTTCAGAAAGGGAATGATGAAAGTGGGCATCAGTGTGACCTCTGGGTCATTGCTCTGTCCTAAATGAAAGCCCGCTTGGGGTACAGTCCTTACAGAAAGCGGGGTTCACAGCCCAACTTGTGTTCTAGTTTTTGTCATTCTAATTTGCTGTTCTTGTTATAGAAGAGGTTGCTCATGGTGATCTCCAACAAATGAGAAAAATAAGGACATGGAGCCTCATTTTTGAAGTTGGGCTCATCTTTGCCATTGAATTAAAGTGTTTTTAATTGCAACTTCCTCGGTGTTAGTACAATTCAACACTCATCGTCACGGAGGGTGGCCGTGACAGATGCTCTACATGGTTTGAGCACAGAATTATAGTTAAGAAAGTCATAAATAGCCTTTCTACCTGTGACACACACTCCTGCACACTCCTGCATTTGTCTTGTAAACTCACTTAACCAGTCTGTTTTACCTTTTATGGGAATGTTGGTGACTAATTCAGTGTATACCTATCCCCGTTCTTGACCGGGTTGTTTGTAGGAAATTGTGACAGATGTCTCTGTTTTTCTTGCATTTATACTGGATACATTCTTGCAATATTGAAAATAAACACTAAATATTTGTGCAGTTGAAATATAGCTCATGATTGCCTTGATACCAGTCACCACTGAAGACCCTGAAAATGTGGCTTTTGGCAAGAAAACGGTGACCCGCTCTGTTCCTGGCTACGGGAGGGCACGGCAGCAGAGGCAGCTCACGGGTGGCCCTGCCGCCCTCTGTGGACTGGGCGAGAAGGCCTTTCCCAGTATAAAGTCGTGTAGAAGTTAAAGGTTGTCTGAAGTGGACAGAATTAACACTTTGTCCTGTTAAAGGCAAAGGCCTTGAAAATAGTTTCTTCTGTTATGAAGCGCTGTTCGTGCTGTGTTTATTGCACTCACCCTTCCCTCTGTAAAGCGTTTAGTACAAGTACTCAGCGAGTTCCTGGTGCTTTTTCATCAGTAGATCTCTGAGTGCCCTGGAGGATAAGTACGGTTTATCTGAAAGCTGAGGATAACAGAATGGGGAAGGTTTGGTATGTCTCAGCCTCACGCAGAGTCCCTGCATCAAACAGCTCGAGCCACCAAACCGGATGGTGTCCCTTGTGTTCCCCTGTGCCAGGGCTGGCATCCTGAATGCTGGGAAGTCGGCTCAGCTGGGTAAGTTGGTGTAAAACTAGGGAACCAAAAGAGAAAAAGGCAAAACAAGAGTTGAACCACTTCACTGGCTCTTTGTGGCTGCCGAAAGGGCAATTTGTGTTTTCCCTGTCTGTGTCCTTACCTTTTTCTGGAGGGACACTGTCCCACGGAGGGACGGGGACGTTCAGGCTGGGCGCCTCTGGCTGGACGCTGCTGTAGGAGTGGGAGTCTCTTGGCTGCAGAGCACGTTGGGTGCGATGGAACAGGGCTCTTCCACTTCTGAATTCTATCTTTCACTGTAGAGCTGTGTCTCTAAAAATAAAAGAAAGAAAAAAAAAGGTATCTAGTAGTTAGAAGAAGAGGTAATGTTGGTCCAGACAATATTTTTCTTTTTGAAGAAAAAAAAAGCCAAAAAATTTGCGTGCAAAATCTAGGTTTAAAACTGGCTTTAAAATCATAGTGTTTTAGTGTTTTTCCCCAACAAGTTGCAATTGCTACACTGTGTCTAAATTACACAGAAAATTAAGCTGTATAAAATACTCATTTAAAAATTTCTTCCAGGTTTGAGGGGGTGTGTGTGCGTTGGGGTTTTTTAAAGGCAGATTGGAAGCTGGTGTCTTTAGTTGGCCAAAATGTAGGACAGGGAGAAGCGAGGTTCTGTGTAATTGTGTGACAAAGTGGGCAGTTCTAGAGCTGGTAAGCTAAATTTGTTTTAAAACAGAAAGCCACAGGGAGTTATTTTTAATAGTGGGTTGAATGCGTAAGTCTGTAAAGCTGTCAAATCTTTATATGGGTAGATAGGTCTTTTTCTATCTTGTCTTATTTTTCATATGCATATTGAATTGGATCAAGGTTACTTCAAGTTCTAACCTGTGCTAAGTATTTAAACATCTGGACTTGCCCTCAGGGCCATTGCTGTACATGTGGGAGAAGTTTCTTAGATTGTTTTTTAACATTTTAAAATATTTCAGAAAGAAAAATTACTCAACTAGACCAGTGTATTTAGCTTCCAGTGTTTAGTTGTACGATACAGCTTATCACATGGCACAATGTGATAAATTGCAAATAATTTTAGTGTCAGTACAATTAAAGAAATTAAATTTCTGAAGTGTTTACTTCAGCATGGTGCTACTTTAAGTGTCTGCTATCATAGATTCCAGGCAGCGAACAGCTGTCTGTCGCAGATGGGAGAGGGGAAAAAAAACTTCCCCTTAGCTTCTTACTTCTAAAAAGGTTTCCATATAAAACCAGTAGTAATGTAATACAACCTTTTAGTCAAATTTGAGTTTCCTGTTACATGTTTAAGTGAACTGACAGCAGACTGTATCTATTTGAAACCAAATGGTGTAAGTGAATGAGACTCTAGGAATTTCATACTCCAAAGCATTCTTGAAACCTCACAAATGCTTCTTTGGCAGGAAGAATGCATTATTTATTACATTTAAAAAAATAATAATAAAAAAATAAGACTTACAGGTAGTTTCTGAGTTGCTTCTTTGAACTCTGCTGTGTTTCAGAAGATAAGGTGGTATTTCTGCCCTGTGCTTGTACTGTGTTTCACGCAACAAAATCAAGTAGATTGGAAATTGTCAAGGAAGCACATAGCAAATCCGTATTTTTAATAGAGTCCAAGTGCAATGAAGTCTGAAAAAGAGCAGGTGTGAGAGATAAAGGGATTTTTATTACTTGGGCATTTTCTGCTAAGATCTCAAGATGGCAGAAATAGAGTTTGTGCACAGAACTGCATGAACTTAGTTTTAGATTGAAACTGGATATGATGTTTTATTGTTCTATGAGCTAGTACACCCTGGCAATTATAAAACTTATTAAAATAGTTACGACATGTCTGATCGCAAAAAGCAGAAGATGGTAAGATTGTTCTTGTTAAATTAAAAAGTTGCCACAAAGGCCTTTGGACAGACCCCAGGCACCAACCCTGACACATCAACATATTCACTTTTTAGAAAGGCAGTTTATTTTGTTGTTTTATCAAAGTATTGACTGGTTCTGGTCCTAATTTCAAGCAGTTTTCATTCTGAAGCTATTCTGATTTCTTCCTTGGGTGCTGGCAGGTGCTGTGGTCCTTGCGTGTTTCGTTCACCGTGTCCTTAAACTGTGGCTGCACCTCTGGACTGATTTATCTCAATATAATGTGTAACATCAGTTGGAAATTGTGTTGAAATGTTGTTTATCCAAGCATGGAGAGGCTGTTCCAGAAAGCCCCTTTGGAAAAGAGCCTTCCCATTCGGGGGAAGAGGTGGCTCCTGGTCTCGTGCTGCGTGTGGGAGTGCTCCCTGGCACATCTCGGGGGGTGCTGGTTGGGTGAGTTAAACCTCTTAGAAACCAGCCTAGGGAGGAATCAGGGGTAATAAACCCAAGTGTGGCAATGCTGGAGAAGGGCAGAGATTCCCTGTTGAGGAGGGGGTGATGAAGTCTTGCTCTGCCACAGCTATTTACAAAATGAATGGCTGTCAACAGCCCGGCTGGTGCGTCCCCGGATCGGCATGTCAGCCTTGCCCAGAGACAGCTGAGGGACCTTCCTGAGGCTCTCTCAGTGTCCCCTTTCATCGCAGCATCCCACCTTTCGGGCCCGAAACATCCTCTGGCATTTGATCTGGGTGGGATTCCCCAGGAGGGCTCGTGCTGTCCCTTTGGGGGACGCTGTCCCCATCCCTCTACTCCGTGCGCTGCATCCATGTGAATCATGGTGGCCTCACCTACTGCGCTGGTATTCCAGGGGTCAAAAACCAAACTGATAAGGGCTGTGACCCTGCGCCCTGTGCGCTGACGGAGCAGGTGCCGCTCCACACCCGCGGGAGGATTTGCAAGTCTCTCATTTTGCAGAGCTCGGTGACAGATCCTGCTCTCTGGTTACTTTTGTCGTTCGGTCTTTGAGAAGCCCACTTGCTAAGGGGTGGGAAGTATCCACCAGCCTGTTGAAAAGCCATGGCGTGCGTGAAGCAGAGCTTTAAGTCCATGCTGACAGGAGAAACGAGTGCTGGATAGTTGGGATTGCTCCTGCCGAGGCCGGTGAGCTGGGAGGTGGCACAGCCCGAGCTCTCCCGTCCCCCCTCACTGCTCGGGAGCACTCGCTGCCGAGGCAGCCTGGGGCTCAAGTGGCACAGGATAATAAAAATTCAAGTTTTTCTTCTTTTCCTAGAGCCAACTCTCCTCCTTTACATGTGAGAGTCACTTTTTTTCTTAACCTGGTGATTTTTAAACTGTGGAGTTGGAGATCAAAATTGCTGCTGATGGCACAATAATTGGGGAATGTTGACCTACGGGATGGGTTGCAACTTCACAGAATGCTCAATATGATTCCTTTCAGGAATTTCAGTCCTGTTCTTGTGGACACTTGTCTCTGACATCTGGAAAAGGAGTGGGTTTTCTTCCTGTTGGAACATTTTGTTTCTTGCACAGGAACACTCTGAGTGTCCAGCCTGTCCTTGGAGAGTTTGTGGTGGGTTCTGGTTCTCAGGGCATACGTGTGTCATTACAGTGAGGAGATGGGGAGGAAAGCTGTAGGTATTTTAAGGTTCATTTCCTTCAAGAGTATGGACTTGGGGTGGAATAGGTATCACGGACACAACAACTCCCTCCCCTTTCATTCATGCAGGTTGTGCTGTCGGTATTTCATTAGCTCTTCTGTCGGGGTTGTGCAAAACCCAAATCTCAAAAATGTTAAACTGGAACAAAAAAACCCCATAAACAACCTTGAAAAAGGGTTTTAAAAATATAAGAATGTATTCCAAAGAAGCAAGTAAGTCCCAACTGTGTGTGTCTATGCTACCCTTTAATCAGTTGGGAAATCTAAGTGGTGACTTTCAGCTGTCACTATATTAAGAACCAGTGCTGCCTTTTGTGGCAGTCTGTATATACTGAACTCAGTGCTATGTAGTAAATATTCTTGCTGTGTTTTCATAATCATTCTACTTAGAGTAAGTGCTTCTTGGGTGGGTATTACAAATCTGTTAATCTTTATGGTATTTATAGGGTAATTTTTAACTCTCTTGAGCTCCTTACTTCCTTGCGGGTCAATTACTCAATTTATAACATTATGTCAGTTGTAAGAACTTTACCATCCAAGGGTAAACACTGTTGGGTACAGCTCTTTACCTGTGTTTGCTCTTAGTTCTTTGTATATTAAGGAATGCAATAACTTACTCTATGACTTACTATTTGGGATTTCTTTTACTCTCCCTGGTTTGTACTTTAAAGTGACTGTGATGACTTATTTTAGCTTTTGTGCTTCATCACTAATGCAGGGAGAGGGAAAACTTGCTGCAGTTCTCGCTGAAGAAAAGGCTGTTAATCAAGTTGCAGCTACTTAAGTCAAAATTGCAAACAGTGTTTAAATATTTTTGATTGTCTATTGATGAAACTGATTGCTATAAGCCAAACATTTTGCTGTTGCGAGCACAGAGCTCTCTCAGGAAGGGTTTGGCTCTGCAGCAGGGAGGGATGGTGGGCTTGATTTTATGTTCTTGCTGTAGGTGTCGGTGTTAAGGTGAAAATCTGCTCGGGTTCCATGGGGTTTCGCTTGGCCTATGGAAAGAGAGAATAAAGTCATCTCCCGGCACTGAAGTTTTGCTTCTTGAAACCGCCTTTCCATTTGCTCCTTTTGCTACTATCAGTGGTACCAGAGCAGTGAGACCTGATGGTGCTGATCCTTGTGTAGCGAAGGGGCTCTTTCCATAGTGTCTTACCTGTGGAGAATAAGTTTGGAGCGGTGGGCTGGGAGAAAGGTGTGTGTAGGCAAGAAAATTGCTGGTGACTTGGAAACTCTGGGTTTGGGGAGCATCCAGTGCTCACGCGGCCACCAGCTCTTGGAAACGGTAGAATGGCAGGAGATGTTCTGGAAGGGCCCAGGTGGGTAAGGGCAGAGACGCCAAATAGTCTAGTGCCGACGTCTCCTCCTTTTGTTTTCTGTGAATGCTGAAGTGTAATCTACCGGCTTTTCTTCTCTTACCCTTCTCTGTTGTATATTTTCAAGATGAACCTTCTCCTGCAAAAGCAGGTTTCAGCACCTACAATGGCTTTTTGAGGATCTAATAAATCCCCAAAGGAACCCATGTTCTTGTGCTTTTCTTTCTTCCCAGTGGTAAGCAATGATTCACTCCCACGGACAAACAGACCTTGTAGCATTTTTGGTACAACGTACTGTAGGTTGTCGGTCTCAGTGAACTGTGTATTGTTTTCAAAGATTCAGCCAGGTTTTTCTTGGAATTGGTTCTTTTGTGAGCACATCACACTGTGGTGTTCCTGGTGTTTTGGGTTCTTTTTTCCATAAAACCCTTCAATATTCTGTTTACTTATGGATTAGAAAAATGTCAAGGGGTAATGAAGGAAACAAGAACTTTATTTTCAGAATAGGGATGTCAGATGTTTCTTGCCTCAGCATCATTCATTCCGTCAATAACAAGACAATGAATACCGTATTTCAGCACTGCTCGGAGCACCCTCTCCTCGTCTCCTGCATGTCCAGGCACATCTTTTGGAGGACCTGGCTTTACATTTCCCTAAAGGCAGCTGTGGGGGAGCTTTGTGCTGGTGTTTCTCTGCCGCACAGCATGGCCATGGTGTGGGCCTCCGAGGTGCCCTCCTGCCCTTTGTCAGCTTTAACTCGGAGCTGGTGGGACTGGCAGGAGGAGGTGGCAGTGCCTTTCTCGGGCTGCTGGGGGAGGAGTTGGTCACTGGAAAAGCATTGAGTGGAAGCAAAGCCTGGGTTGGCAGGAGATGAGAGTGTTGTGCGTGTTGTTAAACACCCTGTTTGCATGTGGTGGTCCAAAGGAAGTAAAGTTTGAAATGAATCATTCATCACAAGCCTTATCAGACTTTGCTGAAGTCACGTTTTGTCTTTCCTATTGTTCATCTGAAATTGGGAACAGCTGAGTGCCAGCCAGCTCATTTTTTTGGTGATATGGGTGGCAGTAATGAGTTTGATAAACTCAGTTAGATGATATGAGGAATATAGTTTCCCTTTGGAGACTGTCTCTATTTGTTATACAGGTCCATATTAAAATTTCTATCTCCTCTTCAGTCGTTGGTCAGCAGTAATAGCCAGGGTAGCTTTTGTTCATGCATCCAGTATGTGGCATTAATTCCCCTTCAGACTCAGTTGCTGTTGTCTATAGTTTTTCGTTCATGCTGTTACCGCAGCACGAAATTCTGGCGTTTGCAAGGTCGTGGCTGTACGCTTTGCTGAGAGCGTGTGCAGTTATCTTCTCCTGTAGCCTAACTATCATTTTACTAGTCTGCCTTTGGCTTGCTTTAGACTGTAAACTTGTCAGGGGTGAGTCACAGGGCAGCAGAGCCGGGACTCTTGCTGCTGTGCCAAAGCACCTTCCCTTGCCACCTCTCAGCTTGTAAAGGTTGGGTCTGACCTCTCAAACCGGGTGGTGAGGTCCTGCCCCTGCCTCCCTCCACCGAGGGGTCGCACGTCGGGGACTGGGGATTCACCTCTCTCTTGCCTTGGTCTGATCTGAAATAGTCCACATCTGTCAACCAGCTGCTAGATGTTACAAATTCATTAATGAATATTTTCTATTTATTTAAATATCTTCTTTTTCCTCCATGTGTTCCCCTTTTTCACACGTTTACTCTTTTAAAGCAAGTTGTTCTGCAGCTCTTGGCTGCAGCGTGGGAGCTCTGTCCGCTCACAGAAATGTGTGCTACCGAACGGCTTTGTTGTTTATATGGAAACCTTGCCCACACACTCCTCTTGCGTTCCAAATGTCTCTAAATCCCTGCAGGATCCTGCTAACGTCACTGTGGGGATCCACGTTTATTTTGTGGTACTGTCCAGGGGTTAGAGCAAAGCAGAGTGTGGGGTCGGGACAGGTGTCTTTTGTCCCCATCTTGACTCCAGCCAAGTCTGGACACTTAATACAGCAATTCATGTTTTTTCCAAATAAATTGCTACATCACTGTTCATCTGTATTTTTGTACTAGCTCTTTAAGCTGGTTGATTTTACATCAGGTCAATTTGATCATTTGCTTTCACTGATCTTTAAATTTTATTTTTCTGCTTTTGCACTTGCCTTGCCGCGTTGCTTGGTGCTGGTCGGGGAGAGCTGCGCCGGGGTTTTGCTGGACTAGAAAAATGATTTCTATTGATGAGTAGTAGTGTGTTATTCACAGGTATTAATAAGGTGTCAACGTAATTTGCAATGAGATTACTAAAGCATATTGTAGCTTATTTTGAAATACTGTAAATATTTGTGTTTCTTTTCTGAAACAAACCTTTGTGTAATTATCTGATGGTAAACAGTTGTCTTTGAATGCTGATGAACTGGTCCATGGTAGATATTTTCAGCTGTATTCTGCATAGTTACTTTTAAAAACAGGTAATTTGAGATGGTTGTAAAATTACATTTTACTTAGTTCGTGTATTGCTGAAAGCTAAATTGCATTCTATGCCTCAGCTGGACTTTTTTATTTCTTTAATTGCATTAGCACTTTAACCCTAGTGCTTGTCCTCATGGCTGTGGCCGATGGGGTGGTATCTGGTGGTAAATGGAACAGATGCTGCATTTTGGAAACAATGTAAAGGCCTTTGCAAACGCCATTAATTCTTTGGTTTCGTGCCATCTGACAAAAGTGCTTTTTTTATTATTAACTGAAGGACTCTGTAGTATCCACAGAACAACTGTGTGACGGACCTCAGTTTTAGGGGGAAGGAAAGACCAGGGCAGGGCAAGTTCTCCCCACTCTGCCCATTTCTTGTGCCTGTTTTGGGGAGAAACTGCTCAGCCTGGGATCAGTGTATGGCTCTGTGGGGCCGGGAACGCCGGAAAGGCACCTTGTGAAATGTAGCCGAGATTTTTCAGGCAAGAAACTGGAAATGAAACTGTGGAGCTGTTTTCTCGGTAAGTAAAGTGTAATCTTTCTAGCTCCCTCCAATAGGTGAGTTTCTGTTCCAAGAGCATGGTATTAATCTGAGCTCAGTGCGGCGCTCTGGCAGCCGGGGAGGTTGGGAAGGAAGGGCAGGGTGGGCAGGAGAGATTTTTGTTTGCATGAGTAAGCTTATGGTTTTTAATAATCTGATACTACTGAGTTTATACTTCAACATTGAAGCTTATTAGAATAATAGAAAATTGTTACATAGAGGGCAAAATATAGTGTGGAATGTGATTTGTCTTTTATACAGAGCTTGCACATTTAGTTGTAATTTTCTTGAAAGGTTAATTCCCAGTTTCTCTTCAGAACATTCTGTGCAGGCCTTTCTGTAGGAGAAAAAAAAAAAAAATTGGACCCAATTTAAATAGACAAGTCTTGTGAATCCTGAAAGAATTTGGGCATTTAGCCCAGGAAAGGGAGAGTTCTCTGCAAGAACTTCATTAACCCTGTCTGTCATCAAAATAAGTAATAAAAGTAGCTATGCAGACTTTATAAAGAACAGATTTTTTTTGTTTTAACCTGTAGCCTTGGTCTGCAAGGCACTGGTGAATGAATCTTGTTCTTTAGGGAAAGCTGTGCCCCTGTGGGAAAGGAGAAGGGGCTGTGTGACACACAGTGATACGGAAATGGGGGTATGAACTGAAGAGCTGCATTAATTTGGGGGAAACTGGTGCCATTAGTTTCAGATACTCAGGAAGGTGCAGGGAAGCTGACTGTTTTATTTAGTGTAGATAAGACACCTTGTAGCAATATTGATAATACAGTCTTATTTAGCATATTTTGAGGCGTAAAAAATACAAGCATATTTCTAACGTTGCTGTTTATTTTTGTAAGTAGAAAAACGTTAAATCTTCTTACAGGGAGAAGAGTTTCTGCTTCCGTTTGGCTGTTACTTGCAGGATCCAGATGCTGGGAAAGCTCTTCCTGCAATGCTGGCATCTGGCTCTTGGAGGTTTTGCGCAGGGTTTATGAGGTGGCTTTGAAGTTGCCTTTGGATTTGAGTCACATGAATCTGTAGATTGGCTGGGCTGCGTAATTCTCGGCATCATTTCCTCTTACTTCTGATTATGAGAAACGTAAATACTTCAAGCTGTTGTTCTGATTTTTGAAGTTGGGTGAACATATATCTATATCTTCCTCCGTTCCTTTTCCCTGGATTGGAGACAGATTTGTTGGCTGTTAAAGACTGGGAGTCATGGCTCTAGAGATAAACTGCCTGAGCAGAGCGCTTACAGCAGCCTCGGGGACTCTGAGCCCAGCTGACATGGGCTTGCTCTCTTGCTTTGGTCTGCCTGAGCTTCCCTTAAACATTTGGGAAATCACAGTGGTATTTCTGGAGTATCTGTGTGAGGTTTGCTTAATATTTGTCAAATGTTTGGAAGTGTGCTAATTGAAAGGTATTTATCAGCGCGAAGTGGTGGTGTTTCTAATCACATAAGTATATACGTATTTATAGAAAACTTTGTTGGAATTTAAGGTCGTATGTTTGAGAAGCTTTCTGAGAACAGAGCAGGCTGAACAGTTCCCGCACTGGGGTTTTGGGGCTGGAGCAGCAGAGCTTATTTAAATTTTTTTTGTACTTTGGATGTTACTTCTGTTTTTGTCTTAGTGACTTCAGATGATCTGTTTGCTTGAGCTCCTGTTTGAGATGACTAGATACTATCGTATTGAAAGGAACTAGCTGTGGAAGTAGTTTGGATTCTTAGTTGTGTGTGGTAGAAACTTATTTTAGCGATTGACATAAATTGGGTATTTTCACCATAGGCTGGGTACAATCAGTCTGCCTGACTACTTGATTTTTAGCTCTTCTTTTTTACAAGGGCTCTTCAGATGTCGATCGATTGTTTATATGGCACATGTAGGTTGTCAACGCGCTGGTAGTACAGTCGGTTTGCTTCTGTGCAAACAGGGGGCTGTTCCCTGGGTGCGGAGCGGAGACCGTAGAGCCAGCGCAGGAACGACGCTGACATTCCTGGTACAGAGAGCGCGCCTTTCAGAGCTCTCTGTGATGTTACTTATTTCGGTTATGATTTAATGATGTGAAAATGTCTGGCAGTTTCTGCGAACATATACGTTATGAATATATTTCCTACTTATATTTAATCTTTACTTCATCAGAAATGAATGAATTCTGAGTAGGATAACAGAAATGTTCTTAAATAATTTGGCTTCAGGCTTGAAAGCTTTACTGCATTATAAATTAAAAGGTGAGCGTGTTGTTGCATGCTTAGTAAGCAATACAGTAAAATTCCAGGTAGATTTAGTATGTGTTTATTTTTAACATGTGTTTCACTAGCACCAGTAGTGGCCTGAGAGGTCTCTCTCTAATGTTTCAAAGGTTGTAAAAATACATATAGTGAATACTTTTGGAAGGCACAAAATTGCAACTAGAAGAATATAAATTAAGGTATGTTGGCTTTCTTTATCTGAAACATACGTAAGTGAAAACTAGTCGGGGAAAAATGCAACCTGCTGTTGCTGTACTGTGTTTACAGTGTTATCTCTTCAGAGGAACTGTTGTCACTTTAAATGCCGCAGACGACTGTCCATTCTCAGTTTTGGATGTGAATATGTATTTGGTATTTTTCTGCATCTTAGACAAACATTTTATGTAAATATTTACATGTGATGTTGTGCTAGGAAATTCTGTGCAGTGAAATGAGACATTGGAATAGTCCAGTTAGGCTGGTGAAAAGGAACATTTGCCTTATCACATTGATGACTTAGTCATAACTATAAATCACCGTGTGCTCCTGGCGCTGATCCTGGGCCTGGTTAATAGGAGTGAAAGCATCCCTTGGAGTGGATGGCTGGGGGGAGCTATGTTGCATCTGAAGTGTATTCAAAAGACTTAAACAATTACGTCTTTTGATTCGGGACCAACTTCTAGGGAGCTGATACTACAACATAAGGGGGGAAAAAAAACCTGATCAGCCCCAACCTTTAACTCAAATTAAACCTTTTTAAACTAAAATCAGAAGTAAACTAGCTACTTTCCTGGCTGGTGGTGAGAACTGATGCAAGCAATGGGCATACGAAATGGTCTGTCAAAAGTATCGTGGAAACTCAAGTAGCATCATCAGATCAGACATGGTAATACGATTGGGGAGGGGGGAATGCTGCGTCAGACCTTGATATTTTCAAGTCATTTTACTAGATTTGTCCCCAGACTAGAATAGAGATTATTTGAGATGATAATCTTACTTGCTTAAAATGGGAATATGGACCTGAGCTGGATGTAGAGAGTGATTTGAGAGGGATAGTTAATTATTGGCAGGAAGCATTTGTTTTATTGACATCTACAGTGAGATGGCTCCAAATAGCTTTAAATAGTTGACTTAATGTCATTTTGCTTCTAGGTATGGAACAGTGAATTACAATTTCTGTCACAGCATTTGTTTAATGAATATCAGTTGTTGACATAGTATGAAAAAGCTCTAGGGCTTTTCATCCATTTTACTGAAACATTCTCAGTTGGTGGATTTGGGGACTCTGAGAACCTGTCGCTCCGGCACTGGCTGTGGAAAATCTAGTTTGCACAAAGTCTTTACACAAACCCATCTGAACCTGCTTTCAGGGTAATTCCAACGCTCACAAAATGGAAGGTGAGATTAAAACACCATTTTTCTGCTCAGTGCTCAGTTTGCTACAAACATCCTCATCCTTTTTAGGGGTTTATAAATTGCAGGTAGAGTTTCAAAAATATCCATCTGTTAAATGAAATTCAAATAAAAGTTGAGTTAAAAAACACAGCTAGGGTCCTTAGTACCTAAAAACACTGATAAAGAAAAGTTTACTTTGAAACACAACTATTGTCTGTGCTTGGTGACTGATGGTTTTATTCCTTGCAGTACCAGATCCAGGGCCTGCCCTTCAAAGTTTCCCTGATTAAAGGCTGGGAAAGCTGATTTCTGCTTGTTTTCATTTGTCCTTTAGAGTTTATGTCAATGAGGATGAGAAAAAGTTATGTTAGATAATATATTAGCACTTTGGTCGCGGATGGCATTACTAAATCTAACAAAGTTGTGTAACTGAGCGATCTGAAGATACTGTTTTTAAGAGCCTAATCCCGTTTCCATATATTTTATGCTTTCTTGGGCTTTGCAGGTGTAAATAACTCATTCTGTGTTACATTTGTGTGTGTGTATCTGTAGATACAGTTTAATCTTAATGCTAAGCCTCAGTTTTTGAAACTATTTACTGGTGACATATCCATACTCTGTTCATCATTCCGGCTTGAATTCCCCGGTTACAGCCTGGAGCTGCTGGTGGGACGGGGGGGGCTGGGCTCAGCCCTGTCCCCCCCCCAGCTCCCCACCGCTGCCTTCCCAGCCAGCTCTTCCCAGCTGAGCTGGAGCCTTTAAGTGCTCCCGCGTGTTTCAGTGGCGTTCCTCGTGTTGTTTCCTTTAACATTCATATTCATGGGGTTTTTTTTTTCAGTGTTGGCAGGTGTGTATTTCACATTAACATGAGGGGTTTTTTGGATGTTAGACTGCTATTTGCTTATGGTAATTTCCAGTCATCATAAGGTGACTGTTGAGAGGGATGAGCAGAGAGGAAAAAATTGTCAAGCATTTACAGTAAATACTCTCTGCTTTTGGAAACGCTGTCAGAAGTTTAATTGTTGGGTTCAAGTAAGTTTGTCATGTGCCAGACAGAATCAGTCTGCTGTAATGAACGGGTGATGCACTTCACCAGCAAAAAGGGAGAGTGAGAAACCAAGGGATGCTCAGGATTTCCTGTCACCTTGCACTGCAGAAGGAACGGGGTAGGCTTTTTAACCTAGCCTGTAATTAGGTTTTGCATGGAAGCATATATTACTGCGCTTGCTTTGCCAAAGCTCTTCAGTATGATGGATGAGATTTAAAGGTTGATCTGACTAAATTGCAATGAGAATACTAACGACAAAGATATTTCTGTGGTGAACTATTCCTACCAGGCATCATAGCTGTGACAGAAATGGTGTAAGATAATGGACAATAAAAGTCACTCGAAAATAATACTCTCCCAGGATTGGACTGTCTTCCCCACAGCACGTACCCTCAACCGCAGCGATAATGTAATCATAAGCCAAGATCATCATTTAAATATATAGGTAATCTCATATAGTACCCTGACAGATTTATTTTATGAGCAAGGAAGAGGAGGAATATTATTGGGCAGCAGAGAGGGAGAAGGTGTTACTGATGTGGTTGTGTTTATTTTGTAAAATAGTTTGTGTGTCTCCTGTCGGTGGGGAGCCTGTGGTGGGGGGTGCTGATGGCCCGGGGCGCGGGAGAGCCCGGGTCTCATTCACCATTAATCTCCATTCTTTGTATGTGTGAAAAGATGGACATTTGTGCAGTAGTTTAAGTAATGTACTTGTCTGTGTTTAAACAACTTGTGAGTTTCTGGAACTATACAAGACTTGACTTTTTGTTTTGTTTTACACAAGGTACCCAAACAGCCTCCCCCCGCAAATCCCCGTGCAGCACGAGGATGTGAGAGGGATACAGTAACTGAGTGGAAAAGTGTGTGTATATATATCTCGTGTGATATTTGAGGGCATTGGAGCAGGTCAGAGGTACAAAAAGCCCCATAACGTTTCCAGGAAGGGCACAGCTGCCCCCGCTTCGCAGCCAGGACACTGGGATTCCTCGAGACGGAGTCGACGGCGTTTACAGTAGGAAGTGGCGCAAGAGCGGAAACCTCCTGGTTTGTTCTGCAGAACGCTGGGGAAAGCTGGAATTGCTGTGGCTCGTTCTGCCTTTTCCAAGCTGTTCACTGAAGTCTCCAGGAAGTGTCACAGGAAGAGCTGCTCTGGCAGTGCCACCCCCTGCGGTGTCCCTGGCGCTGAGGAGGGGTTTGGCAGCGCGGGGGGCAGCCGGGGGGTCTGCAGGAAGGTGAGGAGTGTTGGTGCAGAAAATGGCTTTAACACTGAGCACTCAGACTGCTGTTTGCTGTCTGCTTCAGAGGTGGAGGCTCTCATCATGTCGATTATACATCTGGGAGCAAACAATTTGGCCTGTAGTTGAGTTTGAGGCACCAGAGCCACATGGTGATGCTGGTTAGACTGGTCACAGCTGTTCCACCGGGTCACTGCGGAGAGGAGCTGCACCCGGGGCAGCGGCTGTGTGCGACTCAACGCCAAGATGCCGGTCAGGTTCTGCTCCTTAATGAGAGTCTCCTAACTAATTATCTTGGCCTTTACTACCAGGTGCCCTGGGCTGTTCTGCTGTGAGCATCCCAACTGTCAGGTACCTGTGAGGTACCACGGGCTTCGATGGGGGTTTGGGTTGTGTTTTGCTTCCTACTGATTCGGGCCTCAGAGGCACGGGATGGGGTGTAGGGACAGTGAAGTACCCAAAGAGGAGTTACAACCTGGGACATGGTAGGGGAGGGGGCTGCACGAGAGCTTTCTTATTTTCTCTTGCTTTGTGAAAACTCCAGGTTACCTGTGCATCCTGCCAGTGTGTGCAGCAATAAGTGGGGATGTGGGGGAGATCCAAGTGGGGATGCTTGGAGAATGTGATGCCAGTCACTTATGGTACTGCATGGATGGGGCCCTTTCTTTTTTGGATGTTTTAGCGTAGTTGGACATACATTTTGTGTTTCTCCTTTTTGCATTACTCCCCCATGGAGTGGAGGGCACAAGGTGACAGACAAATTATCTGCTCGTCCCACATAATGCTGCATCAGTAGAGCTTTGGTGAAATCTCCCTCCCTGCGCTTCATTTCCCTCTAGGGACAAACATGGTCATCTGCTCCACTTACCCCTTCTTCTCCCCAGGACTAGAACCCAGCTGCTATCATTTGTTTGCTTTTTTAGTGCAGTAGTAGTAGTTCCCAAAGCAGATATTTACTTTTCTGGAGGCAGAGGTAAATGCATCAGTTTTGATTAAAATAGAGTGGAAATCTGTCTTCCAAAGCTGAAAAATGCTGCAAGAGATTTTATGAACTGTGTGCAGTCCTTCCTTTTGTGTATGTGCATTTTTGAGGCATATATGTTATTGGGGACTTCTGTGTATGAGATACTTGAGTATTTGTAGTAGTTCCAGAAAGATGTTAGGTTGTTCTTGAAATGCCTTTCACAGGTGTTGATCCTGTTCTTTTATCCACTGTCTGGAAGGATACGTGATGCTTCATAGAATTTAAAAAGGTTTTAATTTACTGTCATGGTCAAGACCCAGTCTGAAAATGTTTGACACCACAAAGCTTTGCAGGAAATTTGGAAGCAGGAATAAAAAGGCCTGTCACTTGAGAAGTAAAAGTGTGGAGCTGGAACAATATAAAGTAAAAACGTGCCAATGTTAAGAGAGCTTATTTCAGGACCTTGTATTTCCTCCTATTGTCTTTGTCTCTTTAAACAGATAAAACAAAAAATCATCATTTGTTTGCAACTGTCCCCCTGCTCCGCCATTTGATAATAAGGAAGTGAGACCAAATCTGGAGTGTAGATTTATTTTTCTCCCACTTCTCGTGCAGGTCAAAGACTGAATTAGATGGGTAGATACAGCTTTGGCTTAGACATGGTGAGCACTGGTTCTAGATGTAGCTCAAAACATGGTCATTTCCTCAGGAGAGTGCACGTATCTGGAATGGGGGTGGATGCTTCAGGCAGTTGTATCAGACACTGTCGTGTTCTCTGCTCAACGTTTTCATGTTTGAAAATATAATTGCAATATTGGTTCTGTAGTTAGACTTTAAAGAGAGAGTCTCAAAAATCCCGTGGAATTGTGTAGAATTACAATCCTGTGCAGTCTGTGTACCTTTTCTGACATAACAAAGTGCCTTAGTGGTGTTGGCTGCTATTTGAGCACACTCCGTGGAGCCCCTTCCCGGGGATCCCCCTTCCTCTCCACCTCCAGCCAGCGCTTGCCGGAGCCCAGAATAGCTGAGGGGACAGCCTGGAGTGGGGACACGCTGTCCCGTAGGTGTCAGCGGCTCGGGGCCGGTGTCATGTGAGTTCTGCCCTATCTCTTTTCAAAGCTGATATTTCGCTCTTACTCCTTCCTTTGCTTCCAGCTGTAGTGCCTTAAACAAACAGGGACCAAACCCAAATTCTCCGCCTGATCCATTCCCGTCCCCCCTCATGGCAGCGAGGCTGTTCCGAGCTGTTTGTTGCCTTTCCCTTGTCTAACCCCTCGTGGTGAGTAACTGTGCCCCGAGTTTCCTTATGGCAGCTGGGAAGTACGGGTCTCTTAGGAATCTCCCAGATCTGTGTGTGATCAGGGGACTCGGGTTCTCGCGTTCAGAAATAACTCTCTTTTCTCTTTTTGAGCTTTAGTCCTTTCCGAAGGCAGATGCAGCAGGTACGGTGTTAGATCCGTGTTAGACTACAGATACTTCACATGACACTGCCTGGACATGCCTTTTATCTCGAGGCTGTAAATGTGAAATTTCTGAATTCCTTTGGAGATAAGTGGGGAGAAGCGAGGCCGGCAGAAGCCTGCAGTTCCCGGTGGTGTTTTCTCTCTGCTTTTGGACTGAGAAGAGAAGGGATGTGTGTTACGTTCTCCCTTCCAGTAAACAGCCTTTCTTCAAATCATGAATAATAAAATAATTAAGATAGTTTTGGTAGTGTAATGTAAAGTAGAAATTTCACATGACAGCTTAATGTTGATATTAAGAGAAATATTTTTATTTGTTAAGTATTCACCCGGTGACTAGTAAACTTACAGATGCCTGGTACTGACGGAATCTCAAATTCAAACTTCACACTAATAGTGATGATCCTTCTCCCACTGGAGGTTCATAGTGCTGACCTTGAAAAACTTTTTATTGAGAGCAACCCATGTATTAGCCTGTTTACATGCAGCAGGTTCTCCAGCTCTCACTACTCTTCTCTAGTGAGTGTTTGTTGGAGTGAACGTTCATTTACTTAATAGTCTTTTCTCTGTTTTCTCCCTAATACTGAGTGTGCCTGTGAGGGCGTATTTCACTGACAACTGTTGAAGGAACCAAGCACAACTTGCTATAGAAATCCTCCTGCGTCGTATTTTCTCCTCCACTCCCCCAAATATTTAAAATACCTTTGTATTTTAAATTAAGACTTAGTCATTGCCCAAGTGCCAGGCATGCACTATTAATACACTAATGAGGTCAGGTTGTGCTCTTTCACTGAGTGAATACTTGCCAAAACTCTTGAAACAAGTTTCTGCAAATGCTTGCGTTGGTCACTAAATCTTCCCTTGTCACCGGAATGCCTCTAGTTGCTGCTAAGGACGGCAAAATGCGGCTCTGAATGACGTATTAGCTAGAGCGTGTGTGGATAATGAATAACTAACTATAGATGACATTATGAAATAAGCCCCAAAAACGTGCATAGGGTCCTTCATGGGGAAAGGACGTTGGTGTGTTTATTTTGTGTTCTGTATGTGCTGTGAATGCATCCTGAGGATTGGCTTTGCTGGCGGCCAGAGCCCGGCCCCAGAACTGGCGTGGAGCAAGGAGCACCGGGATCCCCTCCGAAAGCGCCCCCTGAAGAGCTGATAAAATTGCCAGGATTTGTCCCCAAGTCAGGCTCGGACATGGTGACACCAATAGGTTTTTGTTTCCTAGAAGGACTAGAAAATATATACGCCTGGTCTCTTGTGCGTGTGTAAACAGAAGATGTATCTGGAGGGCTTCCAGCCAAAAGCCCGTGGCTGCCCCTGTCACTGTTTACTACGGCGTTCCCGAGCCCCACGCAGAGCTCTGTCGGAGGAGGGTTAGTTAATCTGGGATCACAGTGCTGTTCCGGCACTGGGAATGTCTCAGCTGCCTGATGGGCAGCTCTCTACAGCCTCACGGGACAGTGTTTGAAGGTGAGCAGACTGTCATTTCGGATGAGCGCCCGGTGCTGGCCTGGACACGGCAGGGGCTGGGTGAGCAGCCCTGCAGGGTGACCCAGTGTCGCCACCAGGTCCTGGGCAGGGTGGGTGGCATGTCCTGGTGCCCAGGCACGGTGCTTGCACACACACACACTGGGAGGAACATGGTATTTGTGCTCGGTGGTGATGAGCAGTGGAGGGCGGTCGTGCCCGTACTGCTGCCCCTTGGACTTGGGAGATGTTTTCAAACGTCCAGCAACTTAGTTAAATAATGACAGGTCTGGTACATCTGGTTTGGGAAGTAAGTTCCTTTTCCTCATTCAAACATTGGGGGAATTTAACTTTTTAATTTTCTCTCTTTTTTTTAAATTTAGTTCTAAAAAATGGAAACTTGACTCCCACCTTTCCGATTCCTTCAAACTGGTTTGTGTCCTGGTTGATTATAACCTCTTTTTGGAGCCCTCTCACCCAAGTACTTGCGTCTCTTCTTCCTTCCTGTTACCCACAGGCTTTTGCTTGGTTTCACAATACTGCTCAGAATAAAACTAATCTTGTCATGGCTGTGAAATAATTTGATTCAGGGTGGGCCCAAGATGTGTGTAGAGGTTCAAGGTGCTGGATTTCACAGCCCTTTACCAACTGAGCCACCAGCATAAATGAAGGTTATACTTTGTTTTGTGTCGTGACTCAGAACTTCACAAATTAATTCTTTGCACTAAAAAAAAGGGAGACTGAATTGGTCTCTGTGGAGTGAAGAGTAATTTTAGAATGAAAATGAAGGATCGTTGCAGACAGTGATGGTGAATTTGTTTTTGTCTCCTTGCAGTAAGCTCTGTATCTGATAACTTTTGCTAGATTCTCTTCTCCAGCACCGCATCCTTTTAATTTCTGTAATTTTGTAGGAAATTCTGCTGGACAACTATGCTTAGTAGTTGCTGTAGGTAAAACTGGAACAAATTCATTTGTGGAATTGTCCCTTGTTAGTTAGTTTGTTTGTTCCTAGAATAATACTTTGATCTCCTGGAATCTGATATGGTTTCTAGCTACTGCTTCCTGTGGCTTACCAACCTGCACCAACACTTTTAATTTGAGGCAGGGAAGAAAGAATGTGGCTGAAGCTACAGTTTTAGGTTGTCTCTGGCCAATGAAAGCTACAACTGGCTGGTGGGACTTTTTGCTGGTTTTGTTTTACTGCTGGAAAGGTGCTTTTCTTGGAAACCTTTCTTGAGTTGTCCACTCAGTGTCTGATACTGTAGGGCATCTTCTAGGATTGGTAGTTCCAGGGGAGGTCACACTGGCTGCTCTTACAGTTGCCAAAAGCAGCAACTTTTCTAGATAACATACCGCTGACCAAATACACTGCTATTTTGCTTATTGTGAAATGATACCAGTAATATTTGTGACATTGGTATTTTTCTTCTGTAATCTTGGGAGGGTGAGGGCAGCTTTGACCTGTTGCTGCCTCCGTTCAGCTTGTCCTGGTCCATTGGTCACCAGCTGAGGGAGCTCCTGGGGCTGGTGGGAGAAAAGGGGTTGGTTTCTTTGGGAATTGTGTGGATGAGTCAACCTGAGGGAAGAAAGGGGAGGAATTGGTTCTTGCTGTCTTGATGTGCAACCTCGTGTAGGCACACCCCTGGGAAGAGTTTCTTGCTGTCAGGACAGTGATGGATGGACAGGGACAGTGACGAAACTTCTCTCCCCTCTTTCTTTAACCCCACAGCACCGAGAGGCAGAGTTTGGTATGATACCATGGAAGGGCAGCACAACCACCCGCATCATCTAGGGGACCAGAACAACCCTCTCTGCAAGCTGCCGGGGCAGGAATACCAGCATGATCCTCAGGTAAGTCCATGTGGCCCTAATCTTTCTCCTGTGTTTTCTTCTCGTTTATAAAGCTCTATAGATTTCTTAGCATTTAGCCTTTCCCCCCCCCTTTTTGTTTATAGTGCAGTTATAGCAGTTTTAGGGTATATCCAGTTTGGGATTCTGCCAGCCAGCCAGAGTTTCCTGACTCCAGTTTTTTGATCATAATAAGAGAAAAAGGAAATAGTTTGAATTTTGCTTAAAGCAAGTATTTTAAAATCATCTTATAAAAACACATACTGTGTTGGCTTTCTCTTCTCTTTGATTCTTTGAAGAAAAGGCCAAAGAAAAGCAGTTGATTGTGTAAGTGAATAAATGTATTTTATCTCCTTTATAGTTTAATAATAAATGCTGAAGAGGTGATTACCAAATACAAGAAAAAGTTCTTCCTACATGAAACTGCAGGCTCCCTGACTTCATTTCCTGAGTCTCTGGAATCTCTCCCACAATCTATTTTGTCTCCACTATTATCAGTTTTGTTGTAGCGGCTCCTATCTCTCTCTTCCTGCCTTTTTGCAGAAGTGGGCTAAAACTGGGGTTAGCCCTGTGGTCAAAGTCATGGCGATACCTTCACTGTAATCATTACACTTGTATCCTGTGAATTCTGGCTACTTGCCTTTTTTGAGATTCTTTGCCTGGTTAGCAGAGCAATTAGGTCTTACCTGGATGTGTTCTAAGGAGTAAACAAACAGCATCATGGAAAAGCTGTCAGAAGGAGTATTGCAGCTTGGGGACGGGGCTGCGGGTGTCACTTGTCACTCAAAGGTGCCGTCTGGTGGAGACCTGGCTCCCTGAGGAAGAGGAGGGTGTTGGGGAGGCTGGACCAAACCAGCGCGGGATTTGGGAAGGTGGGAAGTTGCCTCCGCACAGGGTACGAGGATGTCTGTGCCTTACCCAGCACTGCTGGGAAAGGAACCTTGTACAGAGCGAAGCCCCCCTCTCCTAATGCAGCAATTTGTCATATTAAGTCATTTAATAATAATTGAATCCCCTTGATTAATCTCCTAGAATTAGCCAGTTGCATTTTGAGCAATTAGGGTTAATTACTGCCTCATTTGGCAGGATAGAGCCCCTGTAATTATTTCATGAACAAGATTAGGAAGTGTTCCTGTGCAGCAGATACGTTCATGGCATCGTGGAGCACATGTTAGAATTTGTAATGACATAGTTAAGTGTAATTAGTAGCTAATAATCTATGTTCTGCTGTTACGCTGATGCTGAGTGGGCTCATTTTGCTGTATGGTCATTGTTCAGTGAAACCTCCCCTCTGCTCCCTTAATATCCACGTTGTGTTAATGGAGATCTCTGGGTGTATTAACTGTTTTGAGAATGATCCAGTTTGGAATTAGGATTGCAGAAAGACTTTCTTTGGTTTTGCTGTTAAAATAAAATTTTTAAAAAGCTGAATAACAAAAATATACAGTACCAGAGATTGGGGAAAAAAACCCACCAACAAGCAAAACAAACCACATCTCCTCAGCAAACTTGGTTTAGAAATTAACAAAAATGGTGCTATTTAGAGGGCAGGCTGCCTTACCTTGATGGCATGATATGATTGCTTATTACATATTTCTGATTTTCCATTTTGCAGGAACATAATTATATATCACTTTCAATTTTCTGGTACCTATTACCTGGAAGGATCCAAAATTACATTATTTTTTTCTTCTGAAGATATAAGTAATGCAGATGTGCTATATAATAGCTTTTGGAAGAGAGAGAGGTGTGGGAAGGAAAAATTGACCAAATTTGTCTTACAAGAAATGTCATGAATGGGGGGGGCGGTAAAAGCTTAAGCGGAAAAAGACAGAACTTGAGCTTTTAGAGTCTTGGATGAGGAAGGGTTTTTTATGGAATAGCCCTTTAATTCAAAACTACCGTGTCACCCCCAAAGAGACCAGAGCAACAACGTGCTCCTCTAGTAGAAACTTTTCCTATAATTATGCTGCTTCCTAAAGCTCCCCCCCCCTCTTTTTTTTTTGTTTAGTTCTGACAGAGGTGTTATTTCTGTTCTGTAGCTAGTTAGTATGGAGCTATGAGTGTTTCAGACTTTTCTTTAGCTACTATAGTTTAGTAATCACGTGATACTCTTGAGTAATGCTTCATATTTAGAAGTTGTTTGGAGTAAGTTAATATATAAATTTAAAAAGGTCCAATAAAACCACAGATTTAGCCTGGGGCTCCCTTACCTGCCCAGCATTACCCTGATGAAGTTCATCAGCAAGAGGCAGAACATTTTCTAGTGATGTTCCTGAGTGAAAGTGTCAATTATTTAAGTCCCTAGATTTCTTAGTGTTTATAGCAATAAGCAGTAAAAGTTATTTAGGAGCAAATCAGTGATATAAAAATATGGAGCTATAATTTTTAATTAGTTTTCATACTAAATAAATACAATAACTCACTTCTAAACAACCCTTTTATATACTCACACAGCTGGGCAGCAGACCTGTTCATGGTGGTGTCATTTTGGTCCATGAATTGGAGGTAGATTTGAACTGGTCACCCAGCAGTGAAGGCTCTTCAATTTGTGTTTTCTGAAACACTTGGATTATTTTTATGTTAATATTAATTTATTTGTAAATATCGCCTTGGTCTACTGTTTTCAAGCTGGTATTTCTCTCTTTCCTTGTCACACGGTAGTACAAATATCTGCTGATAGGGATGTTAAAACTTCGAAATTCAAGCCAAATCCTTCAGCAAACTTTAAGTTCTAGGCAAGAGGTCAGGTTAAGGATATTTTATGACGGCTGTGTAGTCTGGGTTTGAAGCCGCAAATTGAAAAACCTGATGTATTCTTCAATAATTTCTTGACTACCAGTTTGAAGGATAATCCATATTTTAAAAGTTTTTGCTCATCTCATGTGAGCTTAGAAGTTCTTTTTTTAATCAATCTGTACTAATGTGTTCTCATAAACTCACACTGGAATTTCAGCCTCAAAGTATGCAAAATTCTTTTCAGGTAGGCATTATTGAATGGAGATGGGTGTATAATTTGGGACATCATAAAGAGGTTTGAAACACTGATGTTGATAGTAAATCATTGCTTATAATGTGGACGTGTTCAACTGGAGGGGCTGAAGCTTCCCCATCTACTATCACAGATGTCTTCTAAAGGTGAAATTAGTTTACGGTAAATGTCACTCAGATGAAGTATGCACTTTAGAAGCAAGGAAGCCATTCCTTTAAAATTAATGATGCATTGCAAATATCAGAAAAAAAAAGCCTTATATCCAGCGTAAAGATAATTAAAATTCAGGTCAGAAGTGTATGACTTAGTCGGGCTAAATTTTTTAATGAGATTTCAGAAAATTAATTGGGCGAGTATGTTTTTACTCTTCTAAAGAATATTTCATTTCATGGCTCTACAGGAAAGATGCTTTTATTGGCATCTAACGATTGTAGTGTCTGCCTTTTTAACTGTTATTTAACCAATCTTTAACAATTTTTAGGTTGATTACAAATAATTTAAACCTTGTAGCCATTTGTGCAGACTGATGACTAGTGCTGGTTTTCCACATGCCAATCACACAGCAGTAAAACAACTGACTTTATTATCAATTAACATTAGCACTCTGGGTTTACATATTGTGCAATTAGCAGTGAATGCTCCCTTTTTTTCAGCTCATCCAGGCCTATTTTTTCCCTGTGCCTCTGGGAGAAGCAGTCGTACAGGTATTGCCCTGCAGCCTGCTAGTATTTTACAGATATTTTTGTCTTCAGTATCTCCTTGGCCTGAAACATCAGGTTATCAGCTGCGCGAAAGGCTGCTTGGACACTTTTCTCAGGACTGTTCAGGTTTTCCCCACCTCTTAAATAATTACAAAGAGGTTAATTTATTGGACAGGCATTCTTCTGGAGATTGAAAGTCTTTCTGCAGAACAGTTCTTTCTTATTCTTCCTTATCCCAAAATAGAAGTTCTGGGCGGTACAACTACATCCTGTTAATCTTCAAGTTTCTTATCCTTGCAGTATCGAGCCAGGAGTGTACAAGATAATATAACTGAAATTTTTATTTCATTGGATTTTTTTTTTTTTAGTGTTACAAAAACTCACTAATTTTCTTTTGCAGAAAATCTCATAGCGCCTCAAAATTTCAGGCTGAAAGTCCTGCAAACTTCTCCCTGAAGTGCTGTGGTGAGGGCTGTCACTGCAGACTTTCGCCAGCTTTGAAATTTTTGCTCTTGCATCAGTGATTACGTGGAAACGAGAGCATGTGCTCCAGAGATACTGGCCAGAATAGCTTGTTCTTGGAATAATCTCTGCATTTCTTCTTAAAAATGAATAGCTTCTTTATTTGAACGAGGAATTAATTGACTTTATTCTTTGGGGTTTTTTTTATTAATGGAGTAGTAGAAGAATGAAACTTCATTGTGTGGATAAAGAGAACAGCCTTTGTCTCCAAACTAGCTCTTCCCAGACTGTCCCCTTCCTACAGCTGCCCCGGGAACAGAAATGTGCAAACAGCTCATTTCATGGTGTCTTTTAGGTCCAGTGGTTGGAGGGAGTTTTGATTTCTCTCCCTTTTTTTATTTCTTTTTTTTTTTTTTTTTAATTCAAGGCCAGGCTGGATGGGGCTTTGAGCAACCTGGTCTGGTGGGAGGTGTCCCTGCCCAGGGCAGG
>JAOXJK010000007.1:4837823-4854936 GCA_025774025.1 Xenus cinereus
GAGCAACCTGGTCTGGTGGGAGGTGTCCCTGCCCAGGGCAGGGGGGTTGGAACTCGATGATCTTTAAGGTCCCTTCCCACCCAACCCATTCTATGTTTCCAAGCTCCATCATTGACCTTGAAACCTGTTCTGCAGAGACAGCGGCTTGGTTTTACTGTGTTCATGCAGACCCGAACCCTGCACTGAGCCTGAATCTGTCCTGAAAATGAGAACATCTATTTTTGGTGAACAGTTCTGAAGATGATGGGAGGTACCTCATTTTACACACAATTTATATCTGTATATGAAAACTCTGAGATTTGCAGAAGTAATGATCATGGTTAATTTGAATGAATAAGTCTTGGTTCTTTGAGAGCTTTATGAAAGATCATAGTGGTTAAACGTGGAAGGACTTGGAAAAAACAGAGTTCCCCTGGTGAAAAGAAATGGAAGAAGTGAAATGTACGCAAAGGATGGTATTCTGAGGAGGCAGATATTTCTTAGCTATTTTAAATGTGTCTTGCAACAGTATTTAGAAGAGTTACCTGCTTACCTTTAATCACAGAAGAGACAGTTCATTTTAAGCAGACACATGGGCAATGGGCTGCCGTAGTCAGTGGGGAGCTCTCTGTACGGGCTGGTCTAACCCGAGCACGCTCTCTGGTTTATACTGTAATCAAACATCTCCCAGCCTCTATGGAAGGTCCATTACTTTAATTAGGTCTGATAGGTTGTGATAGCAAATGCAAATCTAGGTCATTGCATATGTAAATGTGCAGCTGTAGTCCTGGAGGATGCCAGAACATATCAGCCGAGGTGTCCAGCCGTCACCCAGTGTTCGCTCCAGCGCAGCGAGCTGGGTCTGTGCTCACCCTGTGCGAGTGGTGGGGACACACACACACCCCCCCATCACTTGCCTAACGTTTATTTATGTTTTCAAGGTAAGAAGTTGCTTGATATTTCTTGGCACATGCTTAAAAGACTAATTTACACTTAAACACTCTTGGTTTAAACTCATAATTCAGTAATTTATGAAGGGCAAACAGATACCATCCTTGATTGCAGCAGGATTTCTTCCTTAGAAAGAAAGTTTGCTTCATAAAATCTCATTAAAACTGCTGCCTCTGTTGTGAATGTTAACTCCAAGTTAGAAAAGCTTTTACTCAAACTTTCTTCGTGCTCAAGAAGAGTGTGGCTCAAGAGGCACATGCACGGTTAAGGGAATGCTTTGATTCCACTCCATTTTTTATTAGGAAGAAGTGTTTTGTAATTTTATATACTGACACCTTTGTTTTGGCCGGGGAGAGCGATGTGACTGGACAGCCCAACTGATTTGCTGAGTAGCTCATATGTAAAAACAGTCAGGAAATGGGGATGTTCCTGGTTAGTTACCTGCCAAGTTGGACAAATAGTTGTGTTCAGACTTCCTTCTGGTGATTTTGTCACACAAAAAATACACGTAAACTAAGGTTTTGTTAGCACTCCCTGGCACAAGATGAGTATTCCTGTGTTACTGTGTGTATTGAGGAGTATTGCTGTCCATCAGGGATTGCAACCAGTTCAAACTGAGGAGGCTGCAGGGGCTGGTTACTTTGACTATTTGTTTGTCTGGTTTCATCCCGTGTTGTCTGACTTTGTTGATAATTTAGTGATGTAAAGGGGAATGTATGTAAATAATAAAGCAGTGTTATCGTAACATCCTTCTATTTACCTGATGACCCATAGGCTACCTTTTTGCTCATGGGTGAAAGGATCCTCCTGTTTTATTGTATAGTATGCACTGCAAAACTTAGAGAAACGAATCCTGAATCTTCATTTGAATTTTTATTTATTTAAATAAATATTATTTATATATAAATAAATATAAACAATAAATATTATTTATTTATTATTTATTTATTTAAAATATTTTTATTTATTTATTTAAATATTTGTTGCCATTTCCAGGCGCAGTATAACTGGATGCACAGCATAGGTCCCGAGAGTGACCCTCCCGTGCGCTGGCGCAGGCTTTGGCTGCGGGCGATGGAGCCTGCGCAGGGGGTGGGTGACAGGACTTCTTCCAGAGTGGGGGGGACTGAAGTCACCCTGAAAGGGAAATGCTCCCTGAACTGGTTAAAGGAAATACTTGATGAAATTAGCTTCCTATCTCTGTGTGACTCACCTTCGTGAGTAGCTGCATGTTCCAACGCAGCCGCCTTATTGGTGTGGGTCATGAATTAAAATTTTCCTGTCATCTTTAGCCCAGAGAAATGAAAACCATTTCTCATTGTATGAGGATATTTAAATGCTAGTGGTGATAGATGGAAAAACTTACCTGTGGCCATAGCATTTCAAAAATAATTACTTGAAGCATCGTTTCATCTGGAAAGGAACGGGCTTGCTCTTTTAGGGAACTTAAACTGAGAAAGCTTATGATCATGATGGCCTGGAGTTAAATTTCCAGTTATGTGCCTACTTGAATTAGCGGGCTCTGGCTGGACATCATGGTTTGGCATTTTCATCTTCTCTGGAGCTCATAACTGTCTACGCTTCTGGTGGAAGCGCGGGATGAGCTCCAACAACTCACAGCCTTTTGCTGCCAAAGGGATGAGGGGGAAGGTGACAGTGGAAATCCCTGATAGTCTCTGCACTGTCTGGTCTGTGGTTTATATCTGCATCTCTGGATCACCAGCATTTATAAAGTGTTACTGTTTTTCTCGAGTGTGCCTGCAGTAGGGTGTTTTTCCGCGTGTGGATTTCTCCTGCATTTGTTGTGATAAAGATGCTTTAATATGACAGTTTTCAAAATAGGTTGTCTTGGCTGATTGATGTAGTTTGTGCGTCAGAAATTACTATTTAGGGCACTTTATTGGTGAGCTTTCTTAAAAACATTGAATTTTATAACTTTGTTTACAAAACCTCTGCCAAATAACTGTGATTGTAGTTCAGAGTTGCACAGGCAGCTTGAAATCTGGAAGCTTTTTCCAATGTGATACTTTTTATTCCCTGTGGATAGTAGTCGTTTTTATTTCTGTTGCAAAGAAAAGTCCAAACTTATTTACTCATCAAAATAAATACACACTGTAAGAGTTCTTCACACAGTCTTGTGTGCAGGGCTGGCAAAAGATGCTGGGCTGGAAGCTTTACCTGCATTTTAAATGGTGCTTCCAGCCCCAACGCTCTGTTGGCAAAGGGCAGAGGCAGCAATAGTCAGGGTAAAACCCCCAGCCCTCCTGGCCTGCTCCCCTGGGAAGCCTGTGCTGGGATCAGTCGCTAAAGATGCGGCTGGAAGCGATGGCTGCATCCCTGGGAAGCCCCCCCGTCCCCAACAATGGCTATATACTTGTTGAATGGTTGGTTTGGTGGTTTTTGATGGGAACTCTGGAACAGATGAAGATGCTGAAGCTTAAAAACATTTTACTTGGCCGTGCACGGCAACTTTAATTTTCATAATTCCTTTTTAAACATTGGTTAGCAGTCATGTTAATTACAGAAGAGACCAGAATGGCTCTAGGGACCAGTTCCTGGTCCGTGGAGTCCATAATCCTCATTACTCTGTGTCGACCTGCCAGGCTGGGGTTTTACCTGGAACTGCTCAGAACCAGCACCAGCATCTCCCAAGCGACAGGAGCAGGCAGAGTTGATGAGAGGGTGCGTAACGGGGGAGACAGGAGTTTGGGACTAATTAGTTACTTACACGGAAGGCAAGGCTTTGTTTCCTTTTTAAAAAAGTCATTTAACTTAATTCAGCCTATGCTCCTAATACATTTACTAGGAGTTAATGCATTTATGGTCAGAATTATCTATAGACTGATCAGCCTAGATTAAATTCTTGACCATCAGAAATCAGAGCAAGAGGTTGTACACATTTGATGACCTTAGCTCTGTGTGGTAAGTTTTTGGTAGCTATTGCTAGTTTTATGCTTTGGTTTGGGTACGGTTTTTTTCCCGATTCTCTGCTGTTGGGGGGTGTGTGCTCATGGCTGTGTGCTGTGCCTCTGTGCTGTGACTGCTCTGGTGTGGCACTGGCTGAAGGGGACACAGAGAAGCCACACCACTTGTCCATCATGCACCAAACCAGCACCAAATTCCTCTCTCTGTCTTGCTGGGCAATCCTTACTGCGAGGAGTTTGTCCTCTGAATAGGATTAGTCACAGAAACCACTATTTGGCAGCCCTAAAAAAGGACAGGTTGGGAACGCAAGTTCATGGGTTTGCATCTCTTTTTTTACCTTCATTGATTTAATTTCTTTTGACTTGAACAGAGGCATTTAACGTCATACCCGTATCGCTGCACGTTGGCAGATTTTCAAATAGAGAAAAAGATCGGACGAGGACAATTCAGCGAAGTTTACAAAGCAACTTGTCTTCTGGACAGAAAACCTGTGGCGTTAAAGAAAGTGCAGGTGAGCACTTAAGTTCAAAGCAGTACTGCAATTTCATGTCTGTTTTTAATTTCACTTAGTCCTTTCTAGATAGGCTTCACTAAATTATTTTTGAATGTGTGTGCGTGGCCATAGCCAGAGCTCGCGGGCTGCACCTCGACACGGTGCATCGGGAGGACGCAGGGGTGGGAAAGGGGAAACGCCTGTGTTTGCTGAGAGAGTTTTAGAAGAATTTCTGAAAAACTTCCCCAGAAGCAGGATAGATCTGAAACTGGGCTTAAAGTATTCTGCAGTGTTTGGAACAGCAGTTTGTTTGAAGAAGTTTGCCTTTAATCCTTCAACAGATCCTTTAAACTCTTGTTTTTAGTGACGTACTCTGATTATTACAGAATGAATATTAATGCTCAATATTATTGTTAATTATTACAGAGAAATCAGTAGAAGCTATATCTCTGTTTAAAAGAAAAAAGTAAACATTTTATCTTTTATTTACCATGTGAAATTAATAGTAACTAACTTATGTTTTCAAAATCAAGATAACAAATTCACAAACTAGTATCTTTATTTTTCATGCTGCTTAGAATATTGCCTACAGGTTCTAAAATTAATTTTACCCTATCGCTAGCCCTTTAGTGGTTTCAAAATAAAGAAAACATTGATCTTTCTTTGATCTGGGGATTGTGTGTATACTCATTACGGTAGAGGCTGTATGGATTGGGGGAGGAAAGACCAATTTCTTGTTAAAATATAAAATTCTTTTTTGTTGTTTCATTTTCGTCTTCTGTGGCTTTGTCTTTGAAGATTTTTGAAATGATGGATGCCAAGGCTAGGCAAGATTGCATTAAAGAAATTGACCTCTTGAAGGTAAGGAGTTTTGCAGTGACTTTCTCTGGTTTTTGTTTTGAGAAAAAAATTTTTTCCAGGTTGGCAACAGTCACTTGCCTTTTGTGGCAAACAGAGTTTCTGTAGCACACTGTGAACTTTATAGATCGTACTTTCTTTTGCGAGCTGGAACGCCTACGTGATGCAAGAGTTTTGTCTTGAATCTTTTTGTCTTAAAGCTTAATTTGATTGTGTTTTCTGCCTATAGTCTAACGAATCTATTAAAAATCTTTCTGCATAAAACGCCCCACAAGTGCTCCTCTTTCAGAGGGGGCGTAAATTCTGCCCTTTATGTGTTTTGATGTGATTGTCACTTTAAAATAAACTGACTAATGAACGAGCTAAATGGGAAAACAGATTTGCATGAGCACGTGGTGTGTGTGTGTATGAATACAAACCGCACGTGAAAATGGTAGTTTAGATAAAGGCTCTGAAACCAGAGAGGGTTTTTAAGTGATTAAACCAACTAGCAATTTTTTTCCATCTCAATAATTTCTTTTCAAATGTTGGTAGAGAATACATATACATTGCACTTTAAATACCTGTTTGTAGTAAATGCAACAGGTTGTAGAAGGCTAAAATTGTGTTTAGCTAGTCAAATTTAATTTTTAAAGTATTCATTCATTTTGTAAATATAATCTTAGTTATTTCTATATAAATTGTTGGTTTATATTCATGCAGTTGTAGACCAAGCTAGACTGTAGTGAAGGTGGCAGTTTGTGAGAATATGATCCAGTTGCTTAAGAGTTATGGTGAAAAATGGCACCACCATCAACATTTGGAAAGAGAATTTGTGATATTTTTGGGTTCTAGGTAATCTAAGCAGTTTTGTCTTGAACTCTGATTATGGAAGGGTTTATTCAGAGTAGAATGTACAAATTTATTCGAGGAAAATGGCAATAAAATACGTATGGTGAGCGGAGAGTGTAGGTCAGCTCCCATCCACCCGTGGGGGGCAACCAGAGGCAACTGGTCGTCTAGTGTGGAGCTCACCAGTTACCAAGCTGGGATTACTGCAGTGGCCAAGTTGTTAAAGCAAATGTGATACATTCAGCTAAATAGGGTTCAATAGAATTGGATTGTGTTGCACAATATTTTATAGAAGCCTAGGAAACGGTCTAGTAAATTCATGTGGTTGGGGTGAAGAGAGGAGCAGGAGTTGTTGAACGTTTGTACAGAAACATCCTATTATGCTGTTTATTATGCAAAACACTACTGTGCTTGGAGTTTAATTGCTATGTGTTGTTGGATGTCAACAAATCTTCCTGCTTCCTGGAGAATTGTGTAGCACCATCCAAGGAAGCTGAAGTCTGTTAAAAAGTCGGTTTGATGAATCTTGTTGTAATCCAGATGAAAAGGGGACAGAATTCTCAATATTGGCTGTAGTTCAGTTCCTTCAAATAGCTACTAGTTTTCAAGTTGGAGGCAACAACATCCACTGAATTTTGTCCAGGATGTGTGTAGCTCAGCTTCTGAGATCAGCAGATAATAAGTAAAAAACAAGGAAAGTTGAAATTGAGGAGTTTGTGAAGGAATTACACAGACTTGCTGTGGTCCATCCCTGTCAGAATAATACTTTGGGTTTTTAGATCAGATCAGACTCCTGTGTGACCATGGAAACAAAGGGGGGTTTTGGTGAGTTCTAAATGAATTATAATTATTCAAAATTTAACAGAAGCCAGACAAAATTGTATATTACTTTCAGTATAATTCTGGATAAAAGGTTTAGGTAAAGCAGCTCAATAATATGGCTGTAATCAGCACCCCCACTCGCTCATTTAGAGGGGCCTTCCCCTTCCGCGTGCCGCTCGCCGGCGGTGCTGCTGTGCATACACATCAGGCATTAACCACCGCCAAACTTCTAGGATGCATTAAAGAAACAGGAGATGTCATTAACCCAAGACAAAGTGTTTGTGCGTTTAAGGATTTATGAGGATGAATATAATTTCCTTCTGACAAAAGACATTTCAGATGGTCTTTGCTATGCCGCAAATGAAATAGTTTTAAAAATAACCCTGGAGTCAATATATTTACTTAAAATAAGATTGACAAAAGGAGGAGGGGGGAATGGAACTTTGGCTTATCCAGAGTGGTCTCCCTGGCTCTTCTGGGAAAACTGAGTTCAAAGGTCAGTGACATAAATTGTAGGAAAAACCATACACATCTGCATTCACACCGCGGCACGGTCGCGGGCACCTGTGGTGTGAACGGCCCTTCCAGCAGAGAGGGGTCTGGAGGGCTCACCCTGGGCTCAGCTCCGCGCCTGCCATGGGAGCCCTCCGAGATCTGCTCCTCAAAAGAGCTCCCACAGAAGTTCTCCTGGTGCCATGGGCGCTTCGCTTGTTTGCTTTTAATTCTGTACAACTTCATTGTAATAGACAAAACATCCCTCTTTAGATGTAATGAGTTTCTTGAAATCAATACAAACCATCAGTAAACAGTGTGTACGCGCTCTCTCACCAAAATAAATTTCAGATTTTTATATCAGCTAAGCAGTGCCTGGGCCCAAGTGAGTTGGGTTCTGTTACGCCTGGCCAGAAGAGTGCAGTCTTCCTTCCTGGTTCCAGTTGTCACAGTTTGATGTTGTGTGCCGAGAGGGGTCATTCGTGTGATGGACCATAACGGGGTTTCCTTTGCCTTTGTAACCCCTGGAACATAGGGGTTGAGTCACAGCTCTTCAGAAGATGAAATGCTCACTTTAAAAGTTTCTAAATTTACTGCATTTCTAAGAGCACAAGAGAAAGATAATCTAATGCAAAATGAGCAAGAGAGAGTGAATAGAGAGATCTAGGTACTACGTTATTTTCTAAGCGTTACAGCTTTCCACTTTAAGAATTTGAACATAAAATATTAAAATACCAGTTGTGAATATAAGAAGAAACTACTGAAATGAAAAAAGTAATTAGTGAAGATGTAAGCATAAATAATTAGAAAAATAAACTGACATATGCAACTTGTGCACTATTTTCCTCCATCAAAGTTTTAATTGAATTCTGTTTTTATTGTAAGAGGCAAAGAGATCTCAGGGAGTACTGTGATCAACAGCTGGGGTTGGGAGAAAAAAACCAGTTATTCCTTAACAAAGTTTCTTTCAAGACATAGCCTTCTCTGTTGTAAGAAAATACTTTAAAGCAGTTTCACCCTATTTTGGGCTGTATTGCTCTTTACTCAAGATAATTTTATTATGCTGTGCTTGCAATAAATGGTATTTCTTACAGGATTTGTGTCTATAATAACCCAGAGCAGAGTTTGTAGTTACACCTATTATGAGCTGTTTTGCATAATGATTACAGAAACGGTTTGGGTATTGTGTCTTGGATTTGTTGTTACTACAGCATCACGAATTTTCTTCTTGCATTCCCTCTCTCTGCAGCAACTGAACCACCCCAATATAATTAAGTATTTGGATTCCTTTATTGAAGACAATGAACTTAACATTGTCCTGGAACTGGCGGACGCCGGTGATCTCTCTCAGATGATTAAGGTGAGGACGTGTCAGCTCTGGAGGGGACACAAACGCTCCGGGTTAGGCAGAGACGCTGGCTGTGGGGGTGAGCACGGCCGTGCAAGAAGCATTTCTGTTCCCCCCTTGCGGTTTCGCACACCCCCAGGGTGCTGCCAGAGCCTAAACCCAAGTGTCTGGTGGCATTTTAAATACGCCAGGCTATGGCACTTGCTGATGGTCACTGCTTTGGAAGGATGTGAGCCTCTGATTTGGTGGGACGCGTGTGTTATTTGCAAGGTTGATGTATCCAGTCTGTGATTGATGGGGACATTTAATTATTGTTAGGCTCGCTATTCGCGAAGCCTGTCTGCCACTCTGAAGACATCCAAGAAAGCGTATTGACTTTCTTTGCAGTGGGGATTTGGGTTTGAGAAAATGTTTCAAGTACTTGTTCTTCTCTTATGTTGCTCTTAGGAATACTTGTATTGCTGCAAACCAGCTTTAGTTAAGCTGTTACCACCTGCTTTTATATTTTCTTTGACATGTTAATCTTTAGACATACATCCCTTGTGAGAACAGATGTGTTATATCATGTTTGTTAGCACTCTCAACCTTCTCTCCATGTTTTACCTGTTTTTTTGCCATCATTATTCTGTAATTATCATAAATGAATGTTTGGGAAGTTCTCCTCCTCCTTGTTGTCACAGTTAAAATATCTTATTAACAGATTTGTTTTCTTTGCCAGCAGAGCTATGAGGCACTAGGCCAAAGGCTGTCAAACAAGTTCTCTGTTCAGTCCATAGTCAGCGGCTAAATTTACACTATCCATGAAAATCTGCTCCGTCTCACAGGATGGGCGCTGGGGACAGGCAGTCGGAGCCCCAGAATTCCAGACACGGCCTCGCTCGGCAGCCGCTCAGTAGCAGGAGCGACGGCCGGGTCTGTCCCGAGCCCCGGGGACGAGCCGGTGGTGACTGAAGCCACGTGTGCTGGTGCCACCTCCTCGAGCTCGCAGGGACTCGCACCAAAGCCAGTCACGTCCCACAGCCACTGCTGGTGGGACTGGGCTCTGGGGACAGAGCTCGTCCTTCTGTGGAGCGCAGCCCCTCTGTGCTTTTATCTCTTGTTGTTTTCTTGGGGCTTCTTGCATGTTTTACCCTTTTCCCAGCAGATCCTGGGAAACTTGCAGTTTGTCTCAGGCTTTCTGTAGTTGCACTTCAAGATGGGAAAAAAAACTACGAGGACTGTGAGAGCAGGAGTTGGGACTCTGATCGTCCTGGGCTCTGCAAGTGTTTTCCTTGATTTTGAAATCTTAGCTTCTAAAAAGTTTTACCCAAACAATTGTGAGGTGTCATCATATAGAACAGTTGCTTTTTTTTTGTCATTTACAATTTTTAGTTTAAAACGTTCCCTACTGATAAATATGTTCATTTGTCTGTCAGGGTTGGCTACCTAACTTTTTAAAATTATTTTTTATGTCGTTATAAATAGGAGTTACATTTTCCAAAACACAATTTGTAGACTCTTAGGTTGACAACTTGAGCAGCCCTGTAACGTGTGTTCTTTCTGCCAGCGCTCCCCGCCCTGCTCTGTTTTCCCACGTGTTTATCGCAGGCAGGAAGAAGATGCACCAGTGTTTTTCAAGGTCATAGAAACGATGCTTTTCCATTGGTGCAAATCTTGGAATTCCATTTTTTTTTAATAGAGGAAAAAAAAAAACAAAGCCTAAAACCAAGAGGGAACTGAAGTCCCCTCCTAAATACAGCTCTCACTGCCGAAGCGGAGCTTGCCTGCCTGCCCCTCTGCCACCCCCGCCTCACCCGTCCCTCGGGAATCTGAGCTTATGTGAGGATTTTCGGTTTCGAGGAGGCGGTAGGAACAGCAGTAACAACACTCCGAAGGTGCGAGAGCGATAAAACCAGGGCCTGTCTTTGTCACGCCCCTGGTGCCTGCATTATTTATGAGGAATTGTAAAGCTGCTGTACGGGAGTGCTGCGGGATAACCCGCTGGAGAGCTGGGACTCTCTTGTAAATGTCAGGCGAGTCTTATTGGACATGACATTTAGAAAATTATCACTTGTGGTCTTGCTTTTCCACTCTTAAATACTTTAATGAGAATTAAGTAATTTTATCGTGTATATAACACTTTATCCCTCACCCTCTGTGATTCCTCTGTGCTCTCTATCAAGTTTTGGTTTGAAACTGTTGCAATCTGTCAGACTTGCTGCCTGGGGAATTGCGCGGTCGTGCCCCTTCGCAGCTGATCTGCAAAGGAAAATTTGCCATTACTCGAGTCAAACACGAACCAGTAACAGCATTTCACATAAAATAAAAAACGTGACAACGGACATCAGATGTCTCTACTGAGAGGAAAAAGCACAAGATGCAGAAAGGGGCAACGAAGCAGTTCCCCTCCTTTATTCCCACTCTCGCGCGCTGCTGCTGGAAACTGTTGAGGGAACGATGCAAAGGAAAGGCAGTTGTCGCCCGCTGGAGAGTGTACAGCCTTTCCGAGGCAGTCGTTATCCAGAGACACCTTGTATATCAAAGGATGAGGATAAATCTTAAACCTCTGGAAGCGTGTTGTAAGTGTATTTTGTTGATGCTCCGGGTGAAGCGCTGGCTCGGTAGGAGCACAGGAGGAAGCAATGGGAAGTCAGGGACCAATAATCGGAAGCAGCGCAATTTTGGGATGCCAGGGAGGAGGCGTGTGATGCTGTTGTGCGTTTCTGAAATGGAAAAAGAGTGGTTGTAGATAGATAATGTTCAGCCTTCACCGAAATGTGCAGCTGGTTATTTATTCCTGTAGGAAGTTTCTCGGGAAGAAGAGTTCGGTGTTGCAGAGAGCCCTCGCCGCGCTGCGCTCCTTCTGTCCTCTGCGTTACGCTCACGATGATTTCATTTGAGAGCCTTTAGTGCCCAGGGCCCGTTGACTCGGGACTGGGCTCTGCTTGGTGCTGTGTAAAGGCACACAAAAGGCTCTTTTCCCAGATCTGTGTCTCCTGATCAGTGGTGTCTTCCTGTCTCGCCAGAGATGGTTCAGTTAATTTAGTATTCCTATTATGCATGAAATAGAACATATTATTCTACCTGATCACAGGAGGAACATGAGTACTTTGTCGATGCTCTGGCCAGCTTTTAAAAGGGGGAAGCAGATTACCTTGTTGTTAATAGAGTGTACAATAATGAATGTTTACAAGATTGTTTTTTTAATGATCTTTTGTTACTTAAGGCAAAATATTTGAGACATTTGTTGTTTTGAGGCACTAAATATGTTTTGCAAGGTAATTAAGGAGATTAATGCTAATTATAATTGGTGTCCATTCAAAAATGTCAAACCTATTTAAGCATATTTTTCATAATAGTTGTTAATTAGTGAACTGCACTGAAGTTTACATACAGAGAGAAGGAGTTAAAAGCTAATCAGAAGAAAAGTCGTGCTGCTGCAGATGTGGAAGACACGAGCAACCTGCAGCTGAGTAACACGAGTCCAGGAACGAGTCGAATATGTTGCTTTTTCACTGATCTTTTATTTATTTTCTCCCACAGTATTTTAAAAAGCAGAAACGGTTAATCCCGGAAAGGACGGTGTGGAAATATTTTGTGCAGTTATGCAGTGCAGTTGAACACATGCACTCCCGCAGGGTGATGCACAGAGGTAACATTAATTCAGTCTCTTTTCACTGAATAATAATATAATGTTCCAATTAGTAAGCGCCTACATTCAAAAACAATTATGCTGATGTTCAGCCAATGCATGTTTAGAGAGGCTGGAGCTCGCAAGATGGATCTCTCCTTCTGTCTCACTGCCTCATTGTTAAAGGATTCAGTCCGAAGTGAGTGTGGTATTAGGAAGATGAGCTGCTTTGTATTCCAGACACTGATATTAAGTAGAAGTGTCAAACTTGCCATTAGAAAAGTGTCAGAAGTAAAATGCTGAGACTACCGGATTCAGTGAACTCCAAGAAATAGTCTTCATTACGTTAGCTGTGACCTTAGAGAGTTTAGAAGAGTTTTTCGGTCTTGTGAGCTTCTCTGAAATATTAATGCAAATAGTCTCACTCTCTCGTAACCTGTTCTTCAGTTTCATTAATTATTTTTGAATCTCTTGTCTTAGAACTTTTCGTAACTCTGAGCTCTATCCAAAAATTATGTTGCTTCTTTCAGCGTAAATGAAATGCTTTGTGATGGAATTGACCCAGGAAATGCAAATATCCCAAAAGCCACCAATACCAAGCTCTGCTGCTTGTTATTTCCTTTATCCTTTGAAGTAGTGAATTCTTCACTATTTATGTCATTTTTGCTCCTTAATACATCCCCTGATGCAGTTTATCAGTTGTACCTGAATTAGGTCTGTAATTGTTGGCTGAAATTTGGAGCCTCACACATTTACTCTGCTTTAACGTGAGGAAAGAGCCTCAGTAACTCGATCCTGACCCGACTGCTTGGGAAATGGGGGTTCTGGTAATTTTTGCACTCCATGAACAAAGCGGGCCAGATAGAGCCCAGGATTTATGGATATGGGGGACAGTAATTGGCCCTTGGTGTGAGGGGACCGTGCGGGCAGAACAGTTTCCTGTAGAAAGCGGTGATTTCCAAAGAGGAGCAGACTTATTCCTTTGATTTCCATCCGTTAAAGAGGTTCTCTCTATGCTGTTGTGCTGTTTCCTGCATTTTCCTCATTGGTATTTCTTGTGCGCTGGGAAGTACACTCTGATTTGTGTGTATGTGCAGAGCTTGAAGTCTTGGAAGATTGAGCCTATCAAAGCCATAAAGCGACACGGTGCTGCTCGAACCTCTTTTGTACAGAGAGCGCTCCAGGCGATGTTTCTATTGCAGTATTAGAACCAAATAACCTTTTGTGGCTTTGACCTTTTACCTTTTTCTTCTTGCAGACATAAAACCAGCCAACGTGTTTATAACAGCCACGGGGGTGGTGAAGCTGGGAGATCTTGGATTAGGCCGCTTTTTTAGTTCTAAAACCACTGCAGCACATTCCTTAGGTAAGATGGTGCTGGGACAGCTGTCAGCTGGGATGTTCAAAAGCAATGTCTGTCCTCGTGCTGTGACAGAAGCGTGATTCGGTAGATGCATGTGATGTTTTCTATGATGTGTATTTTAAATACTGTCCCTCATTTTTACCATGAGTGTTAATTACAATGCTATAAGAAAGTATACAGTATATACGGTTCATTCTTTAAGTCTTACAGTATAAAGTACTTCATAATTGTGTCTGTAACTCTTGAGAGGTGGCTGATTTTTCCATTTTTATTAATGGGTCTCAATTTTGTGAGTCACAGAGGAGCTTCTGTGTTACAGCAGTGAAGGAACTTTGGCTTTTAGTACAGTATTTAAGCTCTTTTACGTTTAGCTATCACAGTTGATTTTTGGAACACGCAACGTTTGTTTCACTGTTTGTGCAATTTCCTCCACTGAGTGTGAGTCTTGCTGCATTGTTATATGCCTACAAATTTAATTGATAATACTCACTAACAACCCTGGGGCTTCCCAGTGCGGAAGAATGGAAGAGATATACCTTATTTTGTGTGTGATTAAAAAAAAATGAGGCATTTCTACAGTTTACTTTGATAAAATATTAGGAGATTTCCCTTTGCATCAAAAGCTGTGCTAGGTTATACGCACACTGTATTTAATAGATTAAAATAAATCCTCTTCACAGAAAGTTACAATCACATCATCTGAACAGGCGAAAATATGATCATGTCTAATTATGTGATCTTATCTAGTTTGACTGCTGCACTTATTATATTAATAAGAATAAATTGGGGCTCAGAAGCTGGCTGCACACGTAAGCCAAGCTTGTGACCTTTACCAGGGTTGCTCTCTATTCATGGAGAAAGCTCGTGTGGGAAGAGTTAAGCCTCTTCTGCGTGAACCTTGTGCTTCCTCAAGTCAACAGCATCCTGGAAACAGGTGGATAAGGTGCAAAACGCCAAAGGAGCAGCAGTGAGGGATACAGGAGACAGGGTGTTGTGCTGTGGGAAGGATGGGCACAACGCCCTGTCCACTGGCTCTTGTAGCCAAGTAAAAAGAACGTTTTCGCAATCCAAAAAGGTACAGACTTGAAGCTTTTTCTTTTTTTCTTTTTTCTTTTTTTTTTTTGGTAATTTGCCAGACGTATAGGTTTTGTAGCAGCAGGAATTCTACTGATCTTGGTTTTGGTTTAATTAAGACATTTGTTTAAGTAGCCGTGAGTGATGAACACCCTGCAAACCGGAGCGTGGTACCCAGGCTGCGACGCCGGGCACTTCCCGTAGCCACGTTGCCCCGGCAACCGCCCTGAACCGTCATTTCTCTGGCTGCTGACCCATGAATTGAACGCGTGGCTTATGCAAATATATTCATCTAATTTTTTTTTTTTCTTTCTTTGTATTTGCTAGCATCAGACTGGCATAAAAGGGCATTAGGCAGTACCACGACCCGTCTGACAGGTGTACCACCGGGCTGCGGCAGCGCGGCCGCTGCCGTGTCAGGAATGGGAGCCGTAATTAGAGCAAGGAACAGAATGAACGTCAGACGAATTACCAGGCAGCAGATCATATTTGTCAGGAAGGATTGCATACATAAAAATTAAGTGACAGTACATGCCGGGGTAATGAAAGAAAAATGAAAGATTTGCCCATACGCAGCTCGCGAGATGCGGGCGAGCGCCTTGCTCGGAGGGACGGCAGGATGCCTGAGCGGCGGCACGGCCGGGCGGGAGCATCGCTGGGGCAGCGGGCGGGCAAGGGGCAGGGAAAGACCTCCACGGGCAGAGAGGGGAAACGCGGGCACCTCCTGTCTCACCAAGTAACAAGTCTGTGTTGGGAAAAGGCAGTGGTGGTGTGTGACGAGCAGTAAGCACCAGGAATCCACTAGGGGCTGGAGGGTGGGCTCCCCAGGCAGCACCTCTCCTGCCCCTTTCCCTCGCGAGAGAACTTTTCCACTGGGGAGAGTGCCTCATGCACAGCTTTCCCAGAAAACTCCCATGGTTTAAAGGTAATGAGTGTAGCTAAGGTGAATTATGCTACTAATTGCAGCACGGTGACTTACTGTCCTTCCTTCCCTAATTTAAGCTTCACTGTAGCAGAAGCTCCAGGATTTAGTTTAATGGAGATGGTCTCACATATCACAGAAACTTCATTTTACTGGAGCCGTAGGAGGCAATGGTGGGGGCAATTCAGGGGGAAGTGAGGAGAAATGCTTTTTCCTTTTTATTTTTGTCCCCAGAGCAGCCACATGATACCTGTTTGATGGGCTGTTTCACCTCAGAAAATAATTGTCCTTGGCTTTGCACTCAGTAATAATGAAGTGGCACCTGGTTGCTGGAGTTCGGGGGTGTGACACCACACAGTTTGGGTGGATTTTAGGGTGCTGGTGTGTGACGTGCTTCCAGCTGTCACCTCTTTCATTCAAGATTCAATAGGGCTAGCAGCATTTTTTTGTCTGTTTTTAATGTTTGATTGTGTCCATTATAAAGTTTATTGATCTCTGAGGTGGGAATCCAGAGGTTTATCTGGTCAGTTAAGGCTGTTCTGATACGTGTCTTAGAAAGTTCAAGTCATTAACTTTGCTATAAAACCTATTTAGTTATAAGACAAAAATTATAAATAGCAGAGCATGTTTAAAAACTGTATAGACTTAGGAAAACTGCATAGACTTTGGAAAACTTAGCAGTAAGCTGGTAGATTTTTTTTACTAGGAGCTGTAATAAATAGAGAGAATTTCCATTAATATTAAAATGGATAATTTTGTTGTGAACTGGTATAACACCTATTTTAGCCAAATAAATTTGGCATTATCCAAGGGTTCTGATTGGCTTTACATTTTGCAGAAAAAAGAGAAAAGAAAAGAGAAAAAAACCACCAAAGAACAATTTTACACAGAAAACTCTTGTTTTGGAGCAGATGATTTATTATTTATTCTTGGACAAGAACAAACTTGGAGCAGATTTTCCTTTTGGGGGATGCATGTAAGTCAGAGCTTCCCAGTTTAGAACATGAAACAGCCCTGGACTGGAGTACACGGGGCGTCACACGTTCCTTGGGGTGTCGTGTCAGCTGCGAGGGTGAGCGGGGAGGAACTGCCGTGGGGAGAAGAGCTCTTTTCTAAATGAATTGTTTATCTTTTTTTTCCTTTTTTCTTTTGCTTGTCAAGCCAATTTGCCATCTGAAGCAAAATCCCAGTACTTCAAGGGGCTGGTAGGCAGGATTTGTTAAGAAAAACTGGATGCAAGAAATCCGCTTAAAATTTCAACAGCCAATACTCTGTGTGTTTTGAGACGTTTTGGCCTGTGCCTGTAGTACAAGATTTGTGGAAGCAAAGATTGCTGCAGAATTACTGCAGGTATATTGCAATACCTACCTGTCAGGGGAAAAAACCAACCAAACAAACTAAAAAATCCTAAACCAAAACGAACAAAAAAAAAAAAAGCCTGTTAA
>JAOXJK010000007.1:4854946-4865528 GCA_025774025.1 Xenus cinereus
GACTTTGGTAGGGGTTGCATGTAATTAAATGCTAATGAAAAACCAGAGAGCTTAGAGCAACAGGTCTTGTAAAAACAGATGCAATATCATGCACAAAATATTTATTTTCTTTTGTAAGAATAAGTTGATTTGATCTTTTTTTCTTTTTTTTCCCATTGAAACAATTACTGGGGTACCTCATACTGAGATTTGAAGGGATTTAAAGCATATTTTAGTGCCTTTGACCACTGTTTCACTTAAACTAATTCCCCAAAGTTGAGCTAATTCCCAAATTCTCCTTCTGGGAAAAGACCTCAGCCTTCTTTTTGGAAACGTACCCCAAGTAACGCAAACATGCGGAAGCAGATACTGATGAACTAAACCCTTTTTAAATAATGCTGTAAAATTTTCTTTGTAACCTACAAGTGTGTCTGGAGAGATGAGGCAGGTGAGAGTTGTGGACTCTCGTTTTCAAGTAGAATTGCTTCCCTGCTGTGTTTCCACCACCAGATATTATTAAAACATACTAAAATATTTTTCTCAGCTGTATGTATTTTCATGGAACATGTAATAGTGTGTCTTACATCTTAAAGCTAAGCTAATAGTTCTGGAAATAATTATTATTTTAAAAACTGGGTGGTTTTTTGTTACTAATGGATGGCATCTCAGGTTTCTGAATGTAGTTCTTTGCCTTTTTCATTTGTAATGAGCATGTTTCAAAAATCACAAGTATTTCAAAACATTGCAAAGTTTGTTTTGACAGGAGCGGAACATCTCTGGAACGAAGGAATGCTTTAATCAGTATTACCCCTTTGAGGCCCGCGTTGTGCTCTGATATCTCTTGGTTTGAAACTGGGAATACTCTGTAAAGATACAATAAAGGTCAGAATTTGTTAGGTTCTTTCATATTCAGAACTCTGTTCCCTGCTGTGAGAAAGAAAAGTGATAGATTCAGAAGCACTGCTCAGCTCCGTATTAAAGATTAGCTGGAAGGTGCCGGCGAAGGCGCAACAATAACAGCTTTCCATATCACTTCTTCTTCTTGTACTTTGTAGCCAAATATGGCTATGGAGTTTGATTAATTTCAGGACATGCTTACTTTTTATAGCATTTTACAAACCCAATGTACAGAGCCTATTAAAATATTTGGAAATATTCTGCACTGATTTCAGTGTAATGACGATCTGCCTAAAGCTGTGGGAGTCTGCTGCTGCCAGAGACTCCTCTGTGGCACATTAAATTCGGTGAATGAGACTCTTGATAGACACTCCTAAAAGTCTGAATCAGATTCTCTCTTGTTTCTGCCCGTGTGCAGCTGAGGATGAATTTCACGGGAAGCATCGATCGCTGGCTGAGCTGTATTTGCACAGGGAGAAGCTCTGTGTAGAAAATAACGATCCTGTGTGTGACTGCACTGATAACCCAGCCACTGCCACCTTCACAACAAAAAAACTCCTCTGATTCAAGCTGGAAAACGTTTTTAAAACGAGTGAGCATGATCTCCCCTGTGCAGGGAAAGACTGGCTGGGTTCAGAAGCATCGTAGCTCTTCACCGGGGGTCCCTGCGGCGGATGGAACCCCTGCGCACACTGGGGTTTGATTCAAACTATAGGTGGGAGGAAAGGAAGTTGAATTGTATTTCTGGAATAACTTTGTTGTGTGTTTTCCTGGTGAAAAGAGACTCTGCTCTTAATCTAACTGGGAATAATTAGCATTTCCCTACCTGGGGTGATGCTGGTGTCCTGGGGCTGCTCTGGCCCGTGTTGTGGCTGTGCTCAGGGGCGAGCGGGAGGAAAGGTTCGTCTGGTGTCGCTGAAGGAGGCTGGGACCGAGCAAAGGGCTTCGACTTTCAGGAACAGAATGGGGAGATGCTTACTCAGTCATAATCCTCTCTACCGTTTTGCGACCTTTATGACTTTAAGGGCATTACTCCACCAGCTGGTGATTAATATTAAATCTGAACAATATTTTGTATTTTCAGCAGGACGAACGCCAAAGAAAGTTCCTGATTAATAGTCTCCGATTAGACTATTCTTGTCAAATTGACTAATGTGATGCAATGGGGAGCGCTGACTGATTGCACTGGAAGCCTTGTGCGGTTTTCTAGAAGATGCTCATTACAGGAGATTCCCACGTAATGTTGGACAGGCCATAAAGAGAATTGGGCTTGTCAGTCTTTTATCATGACAGTTATTTAAAAATTAATGCATCGGTTTTGAAACGCAGAGACCTGCTTGTTCATACATTTGCTGACAACACTACGGTAATGATAGGTAAATGTGCAAGGTAGACTTCATAAAATCAGCTCAGGCGTGGACTGCTCCACAGACCCATTAATATAATGGAACAGACTAATGCGCAGGAAATCAAATACGGGCGATAACGCACTCATCCGTACCATAAACCCTGTCATTCTGCTTTGATCGAAGGTCATTTTAAGGCATTATCTGAAACGACAATTTTAGCCTACCAAGCAGACCCCTGCTAACGTGGAAGGCAAGGCCATAACTTTAGAGCCCACACGTTATTATTTGCTCTGAGCTTGTCACGCGGTGACCCGGAATAACTGGTCACAAGCACAGCCACGGCCAGAGGCTGCCCCTGGCACCAGCGCTCCGAAGCACGAAGACTTTGGGGAGCGGGAGTGGGAATGATCTTGGTGTTCCCTCCTGGCAGCTGGGTGCTGCCGGCCATCCCTGCCCACGCTGGTGCTCGGTGGGGACTTCCGAGCCCTCTTCAGGAGAACTTCACATAATGAGTCACCGTTTCTTCTGCAGCTGCATGTTTTTAAGCAGGAAAATGAATCAGTGCTGTTCCAACCAAGCCAGTTCTTGTTCAGAAATCTGGCAAATGTGTGGGAATTTCTTGGAGAGCTGTGCTGTCCCTCGTGTGCGTCTTGTGTGCACGTGGGAGAGATCCACGGAAAGCTTTGTTGAGCTCTTTGAATGACTCCTGTCCGGCTCTTGGTGTTCTGGGAAGTTACTCTGTGCAATCTGTTAAAAATTATTAACCATTAAGGGCACTCTGGTCTCAGAGGCCTTTCACTGGCAATTCAAGGCAGCCAGATCTGGGACGGTACGGGTTTGGCACGCTCCTAGGCTGGCTATGACATTGCTGAGCACAGAAATATAATAATCTCCATGTGCTATTTTTCTTGTGTTGCAATTTGTATAAAATTTGCAAAAATGTAATTTCTCATTAGGGTACTCTTCACGTTGAAAGTGAAGTAATTTCTAATTTGAATGGCCTGGCAGCACAAGCTGAGTTTATCGTATAGGGCAGCTGATTACTGAAAGTCCTGGGGGACCAAATAAATGAGCGTCAGGGCAGTGCTCCCCTTTCCTGGTTACTTGTTCTGTTTTGCCAAGTGGAGTTTTATGTACGTATTCCTGTAACGTCTCACTTTTCTCACCGGTGCCATAGGATTAATTTCACATTATGTGCTACATTTCTGAATAGCACTAGGATAATTGCATGCTGTCATTAACAGTACTAATTTCACATCTCTTTCTTCTGACTAAGTGACCTAAGAGAAGATTTTTGTATTTCTCCAATTTCCAGCTTCTGTTACGCTGCTGCTGTACTGAGAACGAGCGTTCTCTGACTCCTCATGTGCTGCCCCACGTCTGGCTGTTCCCCCGTGCCTTGGTTTATAAACGTGTTGTGAATTGTTTGGGGCTGTAAACAGCTTTTTGTCCTGCGAGGCCAGGCCTTGCACGGTGCCCGTATCAAAGGGATCCCGGCCGGTGTCTGGGTTTTCAGGACGAGAGGGGAATGTGGTTCAGGCTGGGCTCACATGGAAACTCGGCACGGTGTGCTCTGAGCTCGAGGGACCCCAAAGGGATTTTGCTCAGGTATCGCGCTGCCGGCAGAGGCTTTGTGCCGGGTCATCTCCGCCCTCAGCGGGGGGTGATTTTTGCCTTTCTGGAGGCTGTTGTTTCTGCCTCAGAACTCATTTGTGCGGCCCCCTCCTCAGGAACGCTGGGGGAAGGTGGTGGCTGTTCTTTCCCCCACCTCTAACCCCATCCTTCAGCCGCTTATTAGCCTTCCAGCCGTCTGCAGTCAGCATTTCAAATGGAGAAATTGTAAACTGAATGGTACAGGCAAATTAAACATTTGCCATCTTGTGAGGAAAGGTCTTTAATTAGGAGTAGGATACACTGGAATGCCAAAAGCAAAATAAAAAAATTGACAGGGGACGAGGAAGCAGGAGAAAAGAGAGCATATAAAGTCCTTGGATGTTTTAATAAATGATGTATCTGAGGATTATTTGATGTAGTCGAGACTGCCAGGATGTCTTGTATTTTCAGTACCATGACTGAAACTTATTTAGGATTTAAAAAAGAACCTTTTTGAGGTAAGGAATTTATTAATAATTTCCTGTAACTTCTGTCCAAAATGCTGGAGTAAATTTCTTTTGATAAAATACAGACTTGTGGAAGTACATCGAAATCCCACGGCTTCTGAGGTGACTGCAAGTTGGAGCAGCATTTTAAAGTTTGGAATGATTATCTTGGTTCTTCCAGAAAGTTTTTGAATACCTGTCGGGTGCTGGGCTTGTTACTTCCATGTCTCTGCAGCAGTAAATGTTCTCCTGAACTCGTGAAAAGGAGCGGGTTCCCCATTGTCCCCAGAGTTGTGCTGTCACACCGCTGGTGTCACGTGTGGCAGGGGAACGTGCAGCTGAGCCACCATCACGGGGCTCTTGTGGTGTCAGTGCTGTTGAGTGAACCAAAGGAGGATGGTCCTTACGATGGCTCTGTCCGTCCGATGCTCTGAAGGCACTTGGAGGCCCGGAAGGGGAAGAACATGTTCCTCAAATTTCAAAAATACAGAAGATATTTCAGTAGCGTTTGCCAGTCCTCGAGCTCTGTATGGGATGATGTATTTGGTTTTACGCCTTCAAAACCATGAGTTGCTTCCAAATTTTTGTGCCAATCTTTTCTAATTAGTTATTCGTGCTAAACCTAATGCTTTAATGAAGTCAAACTTCTCTGTAATACAGGTTGCACGGTCACTTTTTAAGACAATAACTCCTTGTTTGTTGTGTTTTGCAGTGGGAACGCCATACTATATGTCCCCAGAAAGAATACATGAAAACGGCTATAACTTTAAATCTGATATCTGGTCTTTGGGCTGTTTATTGTACGAGGCAAGTATCTTCTAACTTATTTTTCCCCAGGTTTGTCTTAACCACACAGTACGGTCCAGGAGTTGGGTCGGTCAGACTTACTTTAGCTTAATTGTAGAGAAACCTGATGAAAAGATAACTCTCTTTGTGCTCATCATGTGCTTTTTGAGCGTGAACAGGAAAGGGGTTGTGCCACACAGCACTTAGTGTTAATTCAGTGGGTCACAGGGCTGCTGCGGACAGATGGACACAAGCAGCTTCCTGCCTTTGTTCCTCCTGCTGCGAACAGCGCTGTTATTCAGGCAGCACATTTGTAGTTTCTCCTGAATACTGCATTTGTTTCAAAAATAGCAAATTTATTTGAATGTAAGCTACTGGTTTGTTAAATTGAATTCTGACCAATTGGAGTATTTTAATTTTGGGAGCTTTTAATAAGGGAAAATAGAGGTTTTGTGTAATGTGAAATCAGTTTCTCTAACTTTATTAGCCCATAGCTGGAATTTTTTCTATTTGTACCTTGTCTTCTAGCCAAATGCCCAGACACAGAGTGGGCACACTTTGTATGAACCACACAGTGTGCAACTTTTTCTTAAAAGCTTTTACATATATTTTGGCAATAACTGCTATGACTTTATAACAGTACTTTGAGTTTTGTGATTTCATTTTTAGCAAGGATCAAAGGCTATTGAACAGTCTTTTACTCATTTATAATCTAATCCTAATCTTTTTTTAGAGGTACGCATCTTTGCATTCATGTGAAAGTGCACGTCAACATTTAGAAAGCTTTTTTCCCAGCCCAGAGCATTAAAAATCTCTGGGATATTTAGTAATAAGAATATTGCTCACATCCTCTTTGGATAATAAATTATGTGAACTGGTGACATTTTGCTTCTTGCTAAAACTTATCGTAACCACATGGAATTAGAGAATAAACAGAAATGTAATTTATTTTGTGAGCACAGCAGATGTGAAAACTACTGCAGTTAACCATGTACTTCAGCCTGTTGATTAAACTAGATACAGCCGTGGACTTGAGTGGGGTATAAAAAAAATGCCGTTGGGGAGAAAAAAACCTCACCACTGTCCATTCTTTTTATACTCGTACTGGTGTCCATGGAAGGACTGTCTCTCTACAGTGCCTCAGACAGCCTGTCCTTGGCACGGCGAAGAGTTTCATTAAGGAAAGAGATTTATCTGGGTGTCTGGTATAAATGCCCTGTAAGTCACCAGGAGCAGTGTAACATCCCAGCATTGGCCTTACCGGTATCAGAGCAAATAGATCTGCCACAGGGACCATCCACTTTGGAGACACTGGAGCCCGGTGTGGTCGTATCACTCTTATTGTTAACATTCCCTGGGACAGGAGGGAGAGAAAGGGCATGAGACACTCAACTAAGTACTTAGTCAAAAATATTTGGAAAATTGTGAGCTTAAATCGAGTGGTTTTGTGCCTATCCTCAATTCTCGTTACCTCTAGTGAAAGAATTCTAGAGACTTTTAATAATTCCTGAGGCAGCAGCAAAATACCATTAAAAAGCTGGTATTTTTTCATAAAGGATGGTTTTGCTTGTAATGCTTCTGATGAGAACTGAAAACTGGAATAATGCAGCGTAGCTGTGTCTGGGTCCGCTGGTGGGGCTTGAAAAGGAATTTGGAGACTCTTCTGTGGGAACAGGGGGAAGGAAGCCTGAGCTCCCAATAACTCATGATGCTGAACAATTCCAGGTACACTCATGTACACCCACGTACACTCCTAAGGCGGAATTCTCAGTTAAAGGCTCTGCTGAGTCCAGGGCTCTGGCCCTGCCGAGGTGCCTTGGACTCGCCAAGTCTGTCGGTATCAGTCAAAGTCGCCCAAGTTGGACGCGCTCCTCGTTTGCCGCTGCAGCGTGAGCTTCTCCGTCAGGCTCTGAGTCATCCCCAGGCTGAGCTCTGCTGGAGATGGGATTCCAGATTTATGCAGAGAGAAATATTTAGCGTTGTGCTAAGATATGTTTTTGTTGCAGGCAATATGGTCCCCTTATGGCACAGTAGTCTTGGTACTCCTTGTATTTCAAGAAGCTGACTTAATTGCGCACTAAACATAATTCTCTGGTAGGAGTAGCAGTACTATAGTAACATGTGAAAGATCTGGCATGTGAAGTGCTTTTAAATTTACTTCCTACGTAGGTAAGCCTTAACTTGGTGAACAGGAGCTGTGAGATCTTGCGGATTCCAAGGAGGACTGGACAGTTACCAATTTTGTGTTCAGTAGATAAACAGCTACTTGACTTTTTAAACTTCCTAGAATTTGGAAAATTAAAAATCAAATTCATATGTCATTGAAGGAACTGTATTTTATTTTCTCTAATTTCTTGTAACGAGAATGTTTTTCCATTTGGCTTAAAAGTAAGGAAGCGATGTTTGTTTGGTTATGAGTCACTTCTGATATTTCTCCAGCTAGATTGTGTAGATAAGCTGCAGAGAGATTTAATGTACAAATTGCCTTCAGAGACACGCGTGTCCACTGGAATCCACTTAGGGAACATTGAGGGGTTTGGGATGTGATGCCACATAGCACCACTTAACTTTGACATTGATAATCATACAGTGATTTTTATTAAATCTTATCAATATAAGTAGTAACTGTCTTCATCCCTCACTTTCTGTAGATATCTGTCAGCAAGATCACTTGGAGGGGATAGAAATAAGTTGTTAATTCCCAGAATATAGCTACAAGCAATGACTTTAGCAGTGCTGGCAAGACGATCAATTTAAACACTAACAGTGATTCCTATGTATATATTTTTTAACCAGTCATACTGCATGGTGGTCATTTTAAATGGAGATCTGGCTGTCCTGCGGTAATTGCTCTAATCAAAATGTCAGGAGCAAGCCCCAAGGTGGCATCACAAACTGTTGTTAGGGAGATGTTGGGAGCGCCCGCAGTCACGGCCCCGCAGAGCCGGCGGTTGTGTCAGGACGTCTGCGCTCTCTTTCCATTGCAGTTCCCTGCATTTACCACCCAGAACCTCACGGTGTTTCCTTTTCTTCCTCTCTTTCCCATGACCGCTTAACTAGACTTGGAGAGAAAAGTTAATGGGAATTGAAAAATCCCTTTCAGCCTTACTGGCGTTATTGATGTTTGTATTGAAATCTTGGAGACCTTGTTTAACCTTTGATCGCCTTCTGTGCCTTCCCTAATGCGCCCATTAATGTTGTTCTTGGAACCATTCTGCATGCTGGGCTCTCCAGTTTTGTTTTAACTGATTGAGAGCAGTTTGCTATCAATCTCTAATTGGAGATTAGAGTCTCTAATTGGAGTCTGTAATTTTTTTTCCCCACTGATTTGCTTGTTACTGCTACGACAGTAACGAAGTTACAGTGATACAACTTCACCTTTTGCCTTCAAAAACTTCCCAAAGAGCAGGAGGATGGGGCTGTCGGGCTCTCGCCCGGCCTCGGGGCTGGTTCCCGCACCTGTCGGGGGACTCTTCAGCCTCGGGGTGATGAGGAAGAGCTGGGCGATGCTGCTGGGGGCAGTGGGGAAGCCCCAGTGAGGTGGGAGTGTGCCTGTTCCCGGTGCCTCTCAGGATATCTGAGAAATCCCTCTGGAAGAGCTTCCCGAGAAACATTATATTCTGGTGGTACATGAGGAGTTAACCTCGGAGATTTGGCCAGAATATATTTTATTACTTCTTGTAATGGCTCAGGACTCACTGCAGAGGGTTTCTTACCTCTGCAGGGCTGTTTCGTGCAAGGCGACCCCCTGCAGCTGAGGTGTTCCCACTAATTTCAGAGTAACCAACGTCTCTTGCAAATAAGCAAGGCAGAAACGTAATAACTTCAAATTATTTTAAAGATAATTTTATTTTTATATAATATTTATATTTATGACTTAAGGCAAGGATAATTTATCTTGCTGTGTCCTGCATTGCTGAGCACTTGGCCGCGTGTTGATGGCAATGCGGCGTGGGTCAGACACCCCCTGTGGAACCCGGGGGCAGCTCGGGGTGCTCACGCCGGGCCACGTTACTGCTGGAAATCCAGCCCCAACGCAGCGTTCCCAAACCCTGCCCCGATCAAAACTGCTTGTCTGTCACCAGAACACTAACACTCCATCAATCTTGATTCCTAAGTGCAGGATAATAGAGTGGAGGATCTAGTATTGACTCTTTTTAATTCTGCTGGGAGCTTGCTGTGTGTGTCAGCAACAAGAGAGCGTTCTTCAGATGGCTTTCACAGCGCATGGTAATGAGGAAAAGACTAATAATCATCAGAGAACCCCCTATTAAAGCCGTAGTGAGAAGCATCAACTTCAGCTGGCCTTGGTACGAGAGCCTGCCCGATTTGATGCGCCTCGTAGCAAAATGGTTTATAAAGATCTGACCAGAGTGGGTAATGCCCCCAGTTATCCAGTGCTGCTTCGTTAGGAGGAGGTATCGCGGGGCTGCCTCTGACTGGGGGCACTCGAGTAACACCCTGGACTAATCCTGGTGGGCCCAGCATGGCCGGTGGCCCCAGGTGGCCCCGCTGGGCCTGGTGCCGGTGCGGGGAGGCGCTGAGCGCAGCCCGGCTGCCTCTGAGGGACACGACCCGTAAGTACAAAAATGCCCGTGTTGCTACGGCTGTTTTTGTGAGGCTCGTGTTCGGTCTTTGTTTAGACCTACTGGTAGAGAACTTGCAGCATAAATGGTTTTCCACACACAAAGATGCAGTTTCCTTCCTGAAACTTAAGTATGATATAAACACATCTCTGTGAGGAGGCTCCGCGTGCCCTGGAAGGAATCCTTCCCTGCCCAGAGGCTTCCTTGTGCTCTCCTTGCTGTGTGTGAGCAGCCCCTTCATCCCTCACATCTCTCGCTACTGGAGATGCAATTTCTGGATTCATGAAATGGAATTGAAAGAAGAAAAAGACCAGATCGATTAGGAAGAGATTCAGTAGTTTGGTTCCCAGCTCTGCCTGGGATACTCCTTCCTAAATAGCAGATTTCCAGAGGAGAAGATGTTTGTTTTCAGGTTGTTTTGGGTTTTTTTTAAAGACTGAAGTACATTGCTCACACAGGATTCTTCATATTCTAGGTAGCCAAATGTCCCAAAATAATTGATGTATTCCTCGTAGCAGTCTATTAAAAGTCGCAGAGAGCAAATGAACTGGTTGGTCTGAAAATTATTGTAACAGAGGGAGGTTGAAACCACAATGTTATCAAAGACAGAAGAGCTGCTACTTTTTAAAGAGATGATCACATTTATGAGAGTGTTTCATAGTCATCTTCAAGCCAGTCGGTTTCTAACTGACTGCCCAGCAGCCTGAGCATCCTTTTTCTTGGTTTCGGAAAACAGGTACTTTCTGTGTACCTGTAGAATTGCCTGTGGACACCCAGTGCTCACCTCTGAGGCGTTTTGGGCAGGAAGAATTGCAGCGATGGGGAAGCGAAGGGACTTTGCCGGGCTTGGGGTTGCCCAGGGGGGGCTGTGGGGGGCAGGGGGGGT
>JAOXJK010000007.1:4865763-4891645 GCA_025774025.1 Xenus cinereus
GGGGCAGGGGGGGTGCGGGGGGCAGGGGGAGCCGGGACGGGGCCGGGCTCTGCTGCGGCTTCACTGGGAGCAGGGCACTGAGCGGTACTGGGGGATCAGATCCTTTACATTTCTGAACTGGTTTCTGTTTTTTTCTCTCCAGATGGCAGCTCTTCAGAGCCCTTTCTATGGAGATAAAATGAACCTGTTTTCTCTCTGCCAAAAAATAGAGCAATGTGACTACCCCCCTCTTCCAGCTGAACATTATTCTGAAAAGGTAAATTGGGAGCGTTTTGGCAGGGGGTACTGGGGGGGGTGCCGTGAAGTTCCTCCCCCAGCTGGGGAGAGGGAGCCCAGGAGAAGCGCCCCATGGGCAAAGCAGCACAGGAGATGGCCAGAGTGTGTGGGTACCGGGCTGAGGAAGCTCTCGTGATGTCTGAAAATGGCCAAGCTGAATTAAGACAGAAAAGAAGATTTCTTAATGTGGGGAATATTTTGAAATGGAAAGTCTCTGATGCTGGCAAATCCCAGCGATGAACCATTTAATGCAATAAGCATCTACACAGCAGCCGTACGGGGGCTTTCTAAAGCCTGGGTTTTGTGCAGATGAAGGCGGGGGATGGAGGGCAGTAGCTGAACCGGAGTATGTAAAAAAAAATTATCAGTGCGTGCTTGCTTGGCGATGTTTCACTTCAGCTGCAGACGTGAGTGTTGGGTTTGTTCAGGGCCTTTTGAGCTTTTTTTTTAATTATTTTTTTCCCTTACCTAGACAAACCAGCTGTTTTTCCTTCCCTCCTTATGCAGTTACAGTTGCCTTCTATTTGCAAGGAAATGGCTAATGTAATTTTAAATGTTCACCGTATCCTTTGGGGTTTTTCTTTTGTTCTCCCTCAGAGTTCTGAGGAGCAGGAGGCGGGATGCAGGGGAAATACCATACGTGGCTGCAGCAGACGGTCTGGTCTCCACCCTGAGGGGGACCCTGCACCACACAAAAATTCTGCTTAGTTTTTTTTACTTACTGAGTAACTCGTGCAAAAGGTTATTTGAGAACTGTTCTGAAAAAGTGGATTTTTTCCAATTTTTTTTTTTTCCCCGAGCTGCCGTAGCAGCGCGTCCCAGCTCTGTGCATTCACGTTTCCGTGCTGTTGTAGCATCTCAGGATATGCCTGCTGGCAGCAGGAATTAGTGTAAGTTGACAGATGTGTTTCCTGTCTTTACAATTACTGTCTGTTTGCTTCCCTCTGGCAGTGCTAAAGAGTGTGTGTAGTGTGGTGATACGGTCTGGGGTGAGAAGGATGGTTTAAAGCTCAAAGGCGCCAGGTCCCAGAGAAGTCGGCTCCAGATGGTGTTCATGCACTATTAACAGGACGCGTGACACAGCCCGGGCTGTGCCCTTGGCTGCAGCTCATCCCGCGGCATCGGCTGCTGCCGCTGACTGACACCGCAAAGAGCTTCGGTTTTGTGAATATTAGAACATGGGTCCACCACAAACAATATTTGTTTTAGTATGTAGCTGGAAAGGTTGGGTTTTCGGGAGCTTTTGGAGTGGGTAGGCGAAGGGGAAGGTGCGCAGGTGCCTCCCGGCAGGATCGGCCACGGAGGCAGCTGCCGCAGCGGCGTCGCACCAGAAAGGATTTGTTCCTCCCGCGGCCGGTGGGGGGTGGCTGTCTCCAGCTGGACAAACGCGTTTTTCTCATTTTTAGATTAAAAGGGCAGAGTCTCTACAGCCACTGTAACACCGTCGCTGCCACGGGGTGAAGCCTCTACGCCCCCAGGCCGAGGGCAGGGGTGAGGCTCAGGCCCTGTCCCGCTGCCGGAGTCTTTGGTGATGCTCCAGAGCCATCGGCACGTCCTTCCTTCACCTCAATAACCCAGTCTCAGAGCAAACATCGGCTGCAGGCTGACTGCTGACCCCAGGAATGATGTAGTTGCAGCATTTAGATGAACAAGGCAGGGTGTTTATTGAATAATGGCTGCTTTAATGGTATTTCCCTTCAGTGATGTTCCTCTTTGTAGCTGTTTGTGGCCAACCAGTCCAAATCCTCCCGCGATGGACTGGTGTGCTGCTTGTAGCAGGAGGAGGAGCCGGGACTCCAGCCAGGATTAGTTTTCTATATCGGGAACAAATTTGCTGCTAATTGGAGAGGGTGGTTGGTGGCGCTCGTCAAGGCCTGGTCACCAGTTCCGTGGAGATGGTGGGGAAAGGTCCTGGTTGTTGCCAGAGGGCAGGACTGCCCGGGCTGTGTTTGGGCGCTGTGTTTATGTGGGGGCACAGCTACTGGTTACACAAATTGTACTGATGGCGCAGGCGCCGGTCGAAGCTTTAGAAGCATTTTCATTTGTTTGTGGGCGTTTTGTGGTGATTTTGTCTGGTCAGGGCTCCATTCCCGCATCGGGCCCTCGCTCCATCCCGAGCTGAAACCTCACCGGGTGCCCTCGGTAAAGCAGCTGCAGCCGTGTGCTCGATAGCTCTATGGTCATGCTTTTAATTACCATTAAAATAATTGGCACTGTGGCTACTGGGAGGATGTGAGAAGATCAGAGGCTCAAGGCTGTTTCTCCCGGTGCCTCGGGGGTACCAGCAGCTTTCAGTGTCTGTATAATTAAAAGCTACAATCTTTCATGTGCACAATAAAGAGGGTTGGGAGGTGGAGAGACTTCAGCCTTTCTGTATTTTATTTATTAAACATAATCAGTGACCAGTCTCTCTTCTCCACAAAGGTTTTTAGGAAGCGGTGGTGTCTGACAGCCCTGTCCCAGTATCTTTAAGATACACAAGTGCGGGTCTTTCTTACATTAAAAACCTTGAACTGGCTTCTTACCAGGGCCTGGTGTGGGGAGGGAAGTGCAGTTGTACAGGAGAGTAAACAGAGAGGCTTTAAACCCCTCCCTCTACTTGCCCCTTTCCTCAGAGTCCGTTTTCACTGGCAAATCCATCCCAGTCCATCCCAGTCCGTCAGCTCAGATCACTGGGGGAGATCTCCTTTTTCCTTCCTTCATCTCCATCCTGCTCATGACCATGAGCTGCTGGTCATCTGATGGTACTGGTCATCTGTGCCCTGGTTCTCTGAAGTGAATCAAAAATCCCTCAAGAAAAAGGATATATATTTTTTTAATTAAAAAAAAAGCTTTGAAACTCCTGGAGCAGGGGTGGGGGCTGCATTCTCTGTCCAGAGCAGGGAGCCCTGAGGTCGGTTTGTGCTACCAGCGCAAATGGTGATGTAAAATCCACTGGGGTTTGTGGAAGATGATTTAAATCTCCAGTGCTGGAGTTTTGGTGGAAAAGGTTCTTGTGGAAAAAGTTCTTCCTGGCCCTTTTGGAGGGTGGGGGGGACCCAGGCGGGCGGGAGGGAGGTGTGCCTGCATTCTGCCCAGGAACATCTGCGTACGAGGGGTTCCCAGCTCCTGTCCGGGGCTCCAGGGGTGGGACAAACATTCCCGTAACTTTCCCGGTAAGAACTCGGCGCTTTGGTTCACGTTTTGGTGCCCGTTTTCCTCTCTTTCAGCTGCGGGAGCTGGTCAGCATGTGCATATACCCTGACCCCGATCAAAGGCCCGACATCGGTTACGTGCACCAAATAGCCAAACAGATGCATGTCTGGACCTCCAGCACATGAGCGGCCGCGGCGCCGCGGAGCCAGCACAGCCCAGTCTTACTTGAATCTGATTTCTCAGCTGAAACCGCCTGGTGCCCAGTCTCACCAGGGAGAGGGTTGAGCACTCAATGGATGCTCCATTATTTCTGCAGGTTATTTGACAAGGACTCTTACAAGGTGGTCGTGCTTTAACGTGAGGATTCTGTGAGGTATTTGCAAGTGATTTTTTTTTTTTTTTTTTTAAGGCCAATAACATGTTACAGATGTAGATCATTTAAGGGTCTTTTCTTAAAACTGTCGTGTGTAATCTAGGCTAGATGATAGCGGGGGGGGAGCGTTTGACACACCCCTTCTATCTTAACTGTAATGTGAAATATTGAAATAATTCCTTCAGTGAAATCACTTTATATTAATGTAAGAATTACAGTAGATTTTGTGTAATTTGTATAACTGCTACTTTGCCTCTTCTGCAAATGGTTAATAGCAAATTCAGTTTTTACTTCGTATATTTTAAAGCAGCCATTTATGTGTTTTTATTAATTTCCTCCTCTTCAGCCGTAGGAACCGGGAAGGGGTGGGGGGGTACGGGGTGGGAAACACATTTCTTTCAAGATCTTTTTCTTTTTTTTTTTTTTTTTAATTGAAAATTTGATGATTGATTATTTTGCTGATGCATTTCTCTGTTAACTCGGCTACGGCCAGTGAGCTGAGGTGAGCGTGTACCTGGGGAAAACCACCCCCAAACCAAGCCCTGCTTCTGCAAATCATTTCTCTTTAAATGTATTTTCCCATTTGGCAGGAGTCTTTTTAGCCGACAGGGTCTTGTTACAGACCGGTGTTTGTCGAAGCCAACGAGAGGTTGGTGAAGATGCTCTTACACGTTCCGTGGTACATCAGGTACTACAGGTAACACTCCAGCAAAGCAGTGTTTTAAGACACTTTGAAAATTTTTTTAAAAAGAAGTAAAATGCTTTGTGTATCTTTTTCTACATGAGGATCAGCCCCGTCTGTCGAACTGTGAAAGCTCATTTACAGAATGTGAATTTTTATAAAATCTCAACCTGATCTGAAGGAGTCATCGTCTCTAACTGCATGAAAATTTTCAACCAACTAAATTCATTCATTGAATCAATGATTTGTTTCTTTACTGGCGATGGAAAATCTTCACTGCTTTAGGAACAAACGTGGATTCACGTTCAAGTGTTTCCATTTCTGGGGCCTGTTCCGGGGCCAGGGGCTTGGCCCAAAATGTAGATTTGTGTGTGACAGTTCAAATGCAGCCTGTGCCTGGGTTTTTTGTTTTTTTTCTTAAGAAGAACATACAATTCTTAATTTTTTGGAAATAAGATTAGGGTTAGAGGGTTACGTACATATATATGCTTTTAGTGGAATTGTTTTTTTAACCTAATTTGCTCTACTTAAAGGAAAACTGCAGTGCCTTCTTCAATGACTTCCCGTCAAATTTCAAAGTATTTATATAGTTTAGCAAAGAAAAGCTATTAATTGCTGTGACTGATGTTGGTACCATTAACTCAAGGTGCCATTTCACGGAGTTTTCGTCACAGAAGGTTGAGCTGCTGCTCTCGGGAGAGTGGGGGAAATTCCAACCACGAGAATGTCGCGGAGGCACCAAACTGCTTCCCCGCTCCCACGTGACCGCGTTTAATTTATACCCAGCTCCTCCAGCGATCATTGGGTGCAAGACCAAGGACTGTCACCTTCTCACTGCAGCTTTCCTTTAAGCCGTGGTGGCAGCTACACGTCGGGGGGGAGACAGGTTGTGCTGCGCCTCCCGCTGCGACACGGAACAGGAGCTCCAGGGCGGCTCAGCCCAACCTCAGGTGTCTCGAGACGTCTGGTCACTTTCTTGCTACATAAAATTTATTAGTGCTTATGAGTAAATGTATTTCAAAAAGGTAATTTTTTTGCAATTGTGCATTTTTAGATAAATAAAAAAATGATTTACAAAATAAACACCTTTGTTTAAAAAAAAAAAAAAGGCCAAGTACAAAGGAAAAAGTTAAAAAAATATTAAACCACTGAAAACAGGCCTAAAACATGTGTGAAACGGTTCCTTACAGCTGTCAGAAACTGGATGAACAGATGTGAGCTGCATCAGTTCTGCCCCTGGAAAACTATGCCTGAGTGTCTTTACCCCCCAGAGCTGGTTTTGTGGGTGTTTGTTAATTCACCTCTTGCAGGCGCGGGGAGGTGGTGTCACACACCTCACCTTTTGACTCAATGAGAAAATAATTCTGCACGTGGTGTCCCACCTGGCTTTCCTTGGGGGTTTTGGTGTGGCGGTTGTTTACTACTGAGTATGTGGTTTGAAACAGTTTGAAATCAGTTTATCTCAAATAGTACAAGCTGAGGATTTTAGGACAAAAAAGGTTCAAGCGGAAGCTTGTAGAAAAAGTCAAGCAGGTAATAAGACTTTGAATTCTGTCACCTTCAGTGATATAATTCAGAAATGGAAATGTGTGTATCAGTGGTGGGAGGGTGGATCTACTCCCCAGCCTGTCTCTCGCTACAAAAACCAGGTAACAAACCTCTTCCCTGTCACGATAACAGTATTATTTCTCTGCGATAACATCAGCAGGAGTCTGCTACAGGTCAGCCCTTCAGAACCACCCCTGCTCACTGTCTGGTAGGTTTCCATAAAGAAAAGAACATTACGTTAAATTAAAACCTGTCCTGTGGGGCGTATGCAGGACAGTTTTCCCCTAACGGTTTTGTTCTAGAGGTAACAACCCGGCTGTTGAGGGTGGTGTCTGTGCCCTGGGAGCTCCTTCCTGTGGTCAGATGGGCTTGGGGGGGCAAAGAGCCCCCCAACACCGAATGGGGAAGACGCCAGGTTCTGTTCTACACGAGCCTCAGGTTTTCAACAGTGTGAGAAAGGAAAAGCAGCATTAGAAACCAGCACCACGTAAAACACCAATTAAGAGAATGATCAGAACCCTCTTTATTCTGGATCGGCCGCGTGTTTCTCTCAACGCTGGAGGCTCCCGAATAAACCAGCACCGGCTCCAGCGCCACAGAAGGGCTGCAGCCGGGGCTTCAGGACGTGTCCATGGTTTGTACGGTTTCATCCACCACCTCGATATCCAGGAGAGCTACGTGCTCTGTGAGAACAGCCGTAGTTCCTTTTTCGCACTTGTACCTCCCAAACCTGTTGAAGAAACAGGTGCCCATTAAGCTGGAAAGCAGCACTGCGTGGGAAAGCTCTCCTTTAAAATGTCAGAACAAACCAGCTTTCTCTGGAAGTGTCCAAAACTAAGTTTCTAAAAGGCCAAAGTAAAGGCACTGTGCTAACTGCAGACTCTGATTGCGATACCTGATTCAGCTTCACATCAACTACCATTTTTAGGAAACGCACCATCTTTAAAAAAAATAAATTACCATGTAACTGTAAGGCCACCTTAGAGCAATGAATGGGATCTCATCACAGCGTTGGACATTCTTGCTGTGTGCCCTCAAACAACAAGCAGTTGATTTATTTTTTACAACTCTAGGATAATTTTACCAGTGTATTAGCTTTGGGTTTCTGTGCTAAAATTAGCTAACAATTAACACACAGCCTGCCTGTAATGAAGCCACGTTTCTGAAAGCTTGACTGCATCTGACCAAAGGCATTGTCACCTTTTTCTCCCATTTATGCAGCAGAATCCAAAAAATCTCACTTAAAGTCATAACAGCTCTAGAGGTGTCTGCGCAGGGTGAGGGCGGTGCTTATGGAGCTGTACAGTGAGAAACCCAAAAGCCCTTCAACTGGAGCAGGGCAATTCTTTGTGGCTTTGGCCATAGTGTCTGCCTTAGAAAGAAGGAAAAAAGCAATTTCTTTAAGCTCTACTATTTTGGCAGCAGATGGAAAAGTTGTACAACTTGTTATACATAACACAAAAGTACATATTGTGAAATCCTTGAGCTGCCCTGGGCTGTAATTTCCCAGATTAGGCAATGTACTTCACCGAGCAACACACCTGAGTGTGCAGAAGATTTTGCAGCTCCTCTAACACACATATTTTGCCCACTTTAGATTTCATCCCCTCTGTGTCGACCAGTGTCAGTGTGATGAGACCACACAACACATAATTAACTGTAACCCTGTTCCCAAAGAGTTCCACCCTTGAATTGTGATAGAAAATTTCAGAATTACAAGTGACAGAATAACGTCCCCTCTGTGAAGGATTTAGTGTCATCCCCTGTGCAACATCCCCAGGTGCTTCATGGAAATGAACTCAGAGCAGTAAAATGGGGGGGCTGCACTGAAATCTGCCTGTCCGGGGTGTTTTCCCAAAGAGGGGAGCTAGAGGGAAAAAACACCGCGTAAGTTTCTACATCCTGACGTGGTTGAGAGGACTTTGATTAGGAAAGCATGAATGCTTACACGCATTTTTTTTAGTTTGTTTGTACAGGAAATGGGACTCAAATTTAGTCCCACTTAAAAAAAAAAAATAATAATCTTGTCACTACTGTATTCAGTTATTAACTGTAAATTGTCCTTTTACCACAGTACAGTGTATTTCTGGAAACTTCTGAAGGAACTGTAGTGGTCAAATCAGTGTCTCTGTTGTCTTACAAGCCTTGCACAGGGCATGTCTCCCGGCCCCCGGCTAGAAAGGGCCTCCAGAAATAGGATCAGACACACCCTCGTAGTCAGGAGCCGGAGCTGTGGCGTTTTCTCTCAGGCCTGTCCTGCAGCGAGGCCGCACGCAGCGGCTCATGAGGGGCCGTGCTGCCCCGTACGGCCTTTCAGATCCCTGCGCAGAGAGGGCAGAGACACCACCAGTGTTTCTGACCCCACAAAAATTCAGCCAGAACTCGGCAGGACGCGGCTGTGCTGCTGCCTGACGGCAAAGGAACCCCAAGCCTCTGCTCAGTCACAAACACAAAACTTTGTAACTTCCTCAAACTGCCTGAAATTTAGGAACAGTCTCCTGGCGTGGAAAAGCGGTGGCAGGCAAGAAAGTAATTTGTTTCCATCACACATCTGTAGGTGCCTCTGGCAGCCTCTGTTCAACTGCAGGTAGAGTCACTAATTTTGTTTTCTTGTTTAGTTGAAATTCAATACGCAGATCTAGACGTTATTCTGACAAAACTTAGCATTACAGAAAACAGGAATTGCTGGATAGCGCACAGCCTCAGGAATACTAACCTCTCCCCCTTTCTGTTGGCCACATCGTAGGGACGGATGAAATCCAGCTTGCTCTTGCTGATGACACAGATATCGATGTTGCTGCCGGAGCCCAGGTCGTTGTATATGCCGGCTGCGATGGCATCTCTCACAAGCTGTTTGGCTTCCTCTTCCTGGAAAAGTTAAAAAAGCTGTCACTGCACAGTGTTGGCATTTCACAGAAATGTTTGTCCATGTGAGAGTGGAAGCTGTGAGCGCCTCTTTAATCACCACAGAGCATTAACGAGAGTCGGCTCAACAGCGGGACCAGGGGCAGGGACAGCCTTTTGTCCCGGGCACGAGCCACCCCCCTCGGGCCAGATCAGACTCAGTGACGACAGTCGGAGAAATTATTAAGATTTCTCTCTTAATGAATGGAGAAAATAAATTTTACAGGTTTTATCTTCCAGGCTTTTGTGCACGTGTGCGTTACACGGTCCCTGTGGTGCCCTCTGTGTACCCGTCGCATACAAACGAGAGAGTCACACCAGTTCAGTGACACGACTTCCCTGGGCAGGGACTATTTAATCAGCCTCTGTAGAACCAAAATGATTTCTGTAATTTTGTAACAGAGCTGGGTTTGCAAAAATTATTCGGCTCATTGTAACAGCAACTGTCTCGCAAAGCAGCCTTGCTCTGTGCTGAAGGGGAACAGGCTACAGCTCTAACTCCAGTTCTGAACACAAGTGCAGAATAGTGACAGAAACCTGCTAAAAGCACGGCTCAAACAAGGTACCTCTGTCAGACTACTGCCATTTGGAATTAAGTTCTTACCATTTAAATGAAAAAAAAAGGAAAAGTCGCTACAGTTTCTTTTCTGCTGTACACTGCAGAAATTCCATAGGTAGCTAAAGTAAAATATGTATTTAATATAGTTCATTTACTGTATTTATATATTTCAAAAACGTATATTTCTAAATTACTTGGGACAACCAATAGAATCATCTTTGCAGCAAAACTAGAACAGAAAACTAGAACAGGAAATAAAGCTCGCTATTTTTATGGTTTCTGAAACCGTGCATTCTCCTGCAGAAGCTCCAATGTTTGCTTTCGTACAGGTTTTGTAGAGCTACGTTCTGTTAAAAGGGCCCATATGGAGCTGCTGCTGCTGCAACGGGCACGTGGCCTGGAACTGAGCGATGTCCTGGTGAGAGGCCGCCTGAAACTACAGCTCAAAGACAAGTAACACGCAGATGAGTTTTTCACAAGGAAACATTTCAAATTCATCAAACTCTCCATTAAAACACCACAACGGATCTAATCATCTTCACTCCCCCAACAAAATCTGTGAATGGTGTTGATGTGGAGGCGTCAGAAGTGCAAGTTTTGGAGCCCCGATATCCTCCTCCCCGGTACAGGCGGTTGGAGCTGCGCTGGCTCCCTCTACAGATCCCAGGGATCTCGGCTTTATTTCCAGGGCAGCTTACGGAGACCCATCGGACCCGCTGCTATTAGAAACCATCTGCCCCCGCCAGGAAATCCCTGGTTCTGTGCTGTCGCTGCAGATGCTGAGCATGACGAAGTGTGGCAAAAGAGCCTTTCGTGCCACGTGGAAATAAGGACGCCAAGAGCCCCAGCAGCTCCCAGAAGGTCTGACTGGGAGCAGCTGCACAAGCCCCGGTGTCCCAGTGCCCCTGAAGAGGAGCCCAAAATTAGCTCAGCTACAACCTCGTCTGCTCCCGGCGCATACCCCACATTCTGCCTCCAGAAAAGAACTTGCTAATAACAGGGTTCCTGCTCTAGCAGCTTCATTACGGTATTGACCAGGAGGGGGGCACTTCTTCAGTAAACTGTAAGAATTTAGGCAATTTCTATTTCACTGCCAATTTTATTAGCATTACTCTTTTTAAAAAAGAAACAAGGAGCAAAACATTGAAGGACGCTGTCTACCAAGGTGAGTGGAACAAACCAGCCACTGTTCCTTCAGTGGGTTCGGCACAAAACCCCAATGAGCAAGAATTTCCTCAGTCAACTGACAGAAACCAACCTTCACTGATTTGTCGCACACAGAGTATTTTAGCACTATAGCACATACCAAAAGACAAAATTATGTGTAGATATGTTTTAAAAATTAAATAGTAGTAACACCAGAGTAACTCTAAGCTATTATGTGAGCTGTTACTATAAGAAAAATACCACAGCTTTGAAAAACTAAAGGAAATTGGTGGGGCTTTGTTCCCCTTCCCCTTTTAATTTAATATTTTTTAGACAACAATGTAAAGCTTGCAGAGTCACATTACACCTTTAATCAAAAGGGTTTTTTCACTTTTTAATGAGCACTCTAATGACCTACTGTTATCAAAATAGTTCTAAAAATATCCAGTGGAGCTCAGCTGTAAGTGCACCCAAGCACCCTGAGCACTGAGGAAGCCTAAAGCTGGGCTCATTCCTCTGGCACAGCGCAGCCTGGTTCCTGAACCTGCAATAATTTTCATTTTAGAAAACCCTGCTTCAGTGCTGTGTTTATCGCTCCTCCCCTTTTCATCATTTAGAAAGATAACCAGAACAGCCACAAGAAGACACCCCACACCATTCCTTGTCAGACCCTGCACACACCAAGCTGTAGCAAGCGCCGCTATTTTACACCCAGAAATAGGGGGTTGGCAGGGAAAGTGCTGACACAGTTTTAAGTGCAGGGGCACAAATGAGGCACTATAATAATTAATCTTAAAAAACCCTAAAAGTTCAGAGTATATAAGAGGAGCACTTCCTACTTTATGGTTGCAAAGACCGAGCTAACTGGGAATATCATCCTCTGGGGTCCACGCTGCTCCTTAAATGAGATTAGGGCCGGGGTGATGTAGTGTAACGTGGGGCGCGGTGACAGGCAGCGCTTTATGGCACTATCTGTCTGTCTCCATCACCGCGGCACACAATGTGTCCCACGACTCCAATGTGCAACTCCATTTACCGGTACATGACAAATGGGCAGCACTTGTAAAAGGCGCAAAGAGGTCCAGCTCAGCCGTGTAATGGTCACCACAGCTGTACCGCGGGGCGGGGCGGGGGGGAACAGACCCCCAAGTTCATTAAAGTGACCAGTAATGGATCTTTCAAAATGTGTCTTAGGAATAGTACAGTAAAGGCTAAAATAAATAACTCAGCATGGAAGGCTAATCTGAAATGGTGTTTGATAAATTATTTATAACACAGACAATTGTCTGCATTTAATATTGGCGCTACTGGTAGCATCTTTAAAAGATGATTTATGTGCTGTAATGCCATTAAGCTTTATATGGGCCCACTGTTAGCTATAAAGTCTGCTGAGATTTAGAGAATGAGTTTTAAACTGTCACTGCAACATCAGAGTAGATAGAGCCTGTATTAAATCTTTACTTTAAACCTGTTATCTGGAGAGTTGCATTTTGTAGACCCTCAAGAACTGATAGATTACCTCTCCGCAGCCGCCTCGGCGCCAGCCCCAAACAGCACCAATGAGGAACTTTTACACATCACTCTTGTATATGACTTGAATCAAGTTTCTCTTCTCACTTAAGCGATTTCCAGATTTCAAATGCTACTGAAGGAAAAAAGAAGAGAGACTTCCCTACAGAAGATGTGGATGTTTCTACATCATATTAACACTACCTTTACTAATAGCTTTTAAACAAGTTTATCATTATGCCTCCAGCAGTAAAGGCAGCAGCTGGAATGGCTTTGCGAATATTATTTCCTCAACATTTAGTAACTTTGCAAGGAAGTTAAACAGGAGATGCCTCTTCCAGATTTAAAAACTGTAGAAATAATTTACTTTTTTAAAATTTCTTACCGAAGTGAAATGAATCCCTTTGCAGGTCAGCAGTGTGCTGCCAGAGCTGGGGCACCCAGTGCAGCACCCAACAGTACATACCAGCAAGAATTTGAGGTGCACAATGAATGTTAGCAGAGAAGGAATATGATAACAATATTTGTAACTATAAAAAAAAAAATCAAATACTTATCACACCTGCCTTTTACAGCAGAATGAAATTTCTTCGAATTATAAAATGTAAAAGTTGATCCTACTTAAAGCCACAATCCACAAGGCTCACATGGGAAGAGAAGGGGAGGGAAAAAAAATAAATCAGAAGCTTCAGGAAGGACGATAAAAAAATAAATCTATAAAGGAGTGATGGGAATTTCGAGCTTGGGAAGTGATACCTCTTGAAGGACAGAAGCACAATTAGACTTTGGAAGAGTAATCAGCAGACTCCAGCATGCGAGAGGAGGAGTCAGTCTGCTGTTGGGAGAAGCTGTGGTGGGGATCAATATGTAACTGGAAGCAAGGCTGGAGTCTGCTGGCTACGACCAAAGGGAGAACAAAACGGAGAAGTACTTTGTGTTTTTCTTCTAAGGGGAGGTTGAAAGACTCCATTAGTGAAAATTAATTTGGTTTGGCCACCTTTTGAAGCTGCAAAGGGGCTGGCACATGGAATTTAAACCACTCAGGTTTAACCAAAAAAAGCATGCATTTTGAGTAGTACCTCAGAAGCAGATGAATGACACACACCTTGCCTCATAATCACTTTTTTTTTTTTAAAAATAGACCTACACTACAATAAAAATTTTTCTTTCATCTTTGATCAGGTGAATGAAATTTAAAAGTAGTCAAGTCTTTCTAGCTCTCCCCCTCACCCTTCTTCCTCCACCATCTTTTGTTTGGGCTCTAAAAAGTCACAGCGGAAGTTAGAGGCACAATGCTGAGATTTAACAGCCCAAACAATGCAAACCAGCCCATTAAAATAAATACATGTGATAAATGTGTAGGATCAGGATTCCAAATCACAGAAAACAGGATTAAACTAACATGTCAAATGCCCACAGCATAAAAATATTTACAAGATAGAAGTTGCAAGTAGAAAGAATTAAAGCACCGATCACACCAAAGGTTATGAAAAAAAAACCCAAATCTGTAAGATGAGCAGCGTCTGGGAGACAGGGAGCAGTGAAACACAGAGACGGGTCCTGGGAACAACCACCCGTTTGTGCATAAGGAAGAATGGGCACGACTTACCGGAATATTCTCAGCACGTGGTGGAAAAATGAAGATATCTAAAGGCATCTAGGACTAAACCTGTGCCCTGTCTGGCTATAAGGACAGCATCACCTCTGTTCTGCTGAACTGCAACCATACTCTATTTTGGAACCATGTATGGTCTAGAGAAAAAACTAAAATCTAGAGGAAAATATGTCTCCAAATATTACATGCAAGTTTATTTAGTTTTACTGACCATCTGTTAAAGACTAAGATAAACAGAAATTTAGTAGTTTTTAGTAGAGGAGAAGTGAAATAACCACTCTATTACCTTGTGTGTTAAACAGCTAAGTTATTTTAAATCAAGGTAACATGTATCGTGTTATTTTCCAGTTCAGTTTCCACAGCCACCTTTAATAAGAAACTGAAATGCTCCAAGTTCTGAAACATTACTCTCATTCACTTGCAGGGAGGCGAGTGAGTGACTCAATATTTGCACAACAAACAGCGTTGAGGAGTCAAAGACTATTAAATACGATCAGAATTTTCTCTCCAGAACACATCCTGTCCAAACGCTGTGGAACATGCCTTCTGTTTGGAATGGTAACTTGAAATACGTTGGTCTAAATTCTAACTTTCCTGCAAGCTTTCAAAGCCGGACTTCTATTGGAAAGGAAGGAAAAAGGAGCCCAGGGCAGTTTCCGTTGGGCACATTCCCGTTCTGCCTCGCGCCCCGGTGCCCCTGCTCCCTTCCTCGCCCCCCCAGGCACAGAGCCCGGCTCTGCCACCCCCACCCGTACGGGGCAGAGAAACCCCAACTTCCTTAAATCTCTGGATTATGAACACATCGGGGTTAATGTGCTGCCAACTTTACACAAAAAAAAAAAACCCACAGAAAAACAGGTTTTGTTAGGGAGTAGCAATCTTCAGCACAAATATGGCACGGGCAGGAAATTATGCAAAATGAAGTGAGAGCAGAGCACTGACCTGGCAGGTCTTGTTAAAACTCAGCAATTTGAGTTTTTACACAAACGTACCCACATTCGTTCATTAATAGATCACAGAAGCATAGATCAGGTAATTCTTTACTGCATTTGATGTCAGTTTTGTTGAGAATAAATGTGTTTATTTTTCTAACTATTTTCTACTAAGAACTTTCCAAATAAAATGCACCTTAGTCCCTAATTATTATTCTCAGTGATTACAGTTTTTTCCTGTTGGGCTGGTCGATGCCTGCAAGCCCAGACTCATCCCCACCTCCCCCTCTCTGATATTGTACACCACACAAGTATAATAAACCATGTTAATATTTCATACCAGTGTGAAATATGCTGGAGTATCAATTCAACATCTGCTGTCTTTAGGGTACTGGCGTCCCGCAGAGACACTTTCAATTTGTAATTGAGTTCTATACTGAATTAATCAGCAGTTTATCTTTTTTAGTAAAATAACGTCTTCCCCACTAACCTGGATTTACATTAACAATTTATGCCAAATTACCTGCCAAGGCAAGAAACTTATATGATCCGGAACTACTATTCAATAACATTAGTTCCTATATGTCATTCCTTACATGAAGATTAGCACAATACATATTTCCAATGGTACAGAATTAAATTACAAGCTCCTCTCACAACTATGGGATTTCTTTTAACACTACTCTCATACTCTGAACTGGGAATGAATATGAAAATTCACTTAATCCATCTATTATTATATCTGGGTGAAATTCACGTTTTATTAGGGAATTGATTCTCAAAATAAAAAGAACTTGGCCAACAGTAGCAGAGCTGTAAATCCTGCCCGTCTGCACGTTCTACCAACAGCGCGATATCCTGGATTCTCTGCACAGCTGCATTGCTGAACAGTAACAACTGAACCAGCAAGTACCCAGATATGGAAACCATGCAAAAGATGACAATTAAAGTTGCTGTATATTATTACTGCATATCAAAAAATTAATATCCAGCACTAACACGTCTGGCTTCACATCAAGCAAATCGCTGTTCATGTTACTTTACCTCTGAAAAAAGGATGGGAGGGAACGATGGTCAACGTTTTATTTGGAAAAAGAAGTCCTGGAGCCTCTAGTAATTTTTCCTTCCTAATACACCAAAAGGCTCCATAACGCTTCTTGGCTGGGAGGGAGCCCACCCGGCGCCCGCCCTCCGCTCCTTCCATTCCCTGCTCCGGCAGGAATCGCCCTCTGCCTCCACAGCCCTTGGGGCTTTGGGCCACGTGAAATATTTCCCAGTGTGTTTTGCCTGTGTTCTGCAGTTACGGGAGATATACAAACCGAAACAATTTAAACTCCAACACCTGCTCCTGAGAAATGCATCAAAAATAATGACCTGTCCTACATCTACCCTGTGCAGGGAAATGATCTCTTAACACGGAGCCCTGCTTCCAACCAACTTGTCTACATTATTACGTACAAAGTTTAAGTGTTACTTTCATAAAGGTGAAGAAATTGTTGCTCTTTGTCAAGCAGAAAGGCGAAAGGCCCAATTTAAATGAAAGTAAAATTTATTTCCCTCAATACAGTCCGTAAACAGAAAACTAGAAGAAGGTGCTACTGGTTATCGCGGGCAACTCAGACTGATATTGTTGGCGGTTTCCCACCTGATCTCTGCACAGAAATTGGGCTTTGATATATTCAGAGAGCACTCCTCGAAACATGTCTCAGGTAGTCCTAGCCCTTCCAGAGCACACCTACCCAGCACATTTTAAATCAGCCTCATATTTCCTGTTTAACGCTATTTCCACAAAGGAAATCAATCCAAGGCACAATTCCGTGAGAGATGAGAACAGTGCTCCCTGTCCAACGTGTCACACAGAAACCAGGTTGCCATCGAATAATTTTAATCCCATCTAAAAATAAGAAACAGCATGATAAACCTTTATTTTCTGGATGACTGTCTGCGCTAAAACCCTGATATCTACCCATGGAAATTCACATCTCTGAAGGAGACAATACGGGTCTGTAAGGAAAGAAGGAAATCTGTATCGCCATGAGCTCTGTCAGAAAAGGCAGTGAAGATATGCCACTGTCTCAGTTATTGTCACTGGGTAATGAAATAAACAGATACACAGAGCACCAAGCACTTATTTTTGTTCATGGAGTCAGGTTCTCCCCCCACAATTTACTTAATCTCCGTGTTTGACACCAATGGGGGTTCAAGTACCTCGGGCGGGCTCTCCAGCCTAACTCCCATAGTCCGGCCTGATCTCCATTGTCTGCCGCCCGCGCGCCACCGCCAAACCTCCCAGCAAGTGGTCACCTTCCCACGGCGTCATTAACGCTGCCGGTGTCAGCTGGTGGGATCAGCCGCAGCCTCCCGCACCTGAGCCCCGCGGCGGGGACACGGGCATTTTGATCACCATCACTAATGAATACAGAATTCATATGCAGCTTGTCATCGCTCTTGAGCCTCGAATCACACAGATGCAGGCTAAATAAGACTGATGAGACAACTATTGTTGAAGATTAGAGAGTTTTGACAGTTGCTGAAAATAGCGTGGTATTATTGTCAGTAGTTAATAAACAAAAATAATACCACCATATTGAGGGACAGTAGGAAATAGGAGCACAGGAACATTTGAGTGATCCGTATCTCAGCTGTTTAAGAATGGAAGAAAGTGACGTGTTTTTGTAGTATTTTTCTACTATGTCTGATGCATTCTTTAGTGAAAGCAGAGTTACACGCTGAAAATTGCATTTAGACCACTTTGACACAGCACAGACTGGCCCTGCACACCCAGCACCTGGAGGAAACCATTCTTTGTGCCTCGGCTTCTTCGTTCTGAGGACACAGGGCTACTCAAAAATCAGTGGCAAAGCCAGAAACAGAACTGGGGACCAGAAGAGCCTGAGTCTACACATTTTGCAACTTTCAGTCCTCTGCTTTCCTCTAATTTCTTTGTGAACACGTCTACTCTGGCGGCTGGAACTATTCACTGGAAAAGGTACCCCCAACTCCTCCCATCCGCCCGGCATTCCTCCTTTTACAGAGAATTACCCTCATCTGCCCAGAAGATCGCTCCCCTTTGTCAAAACCAAACAAGCTGGCAAAAGTGATCACTGCAGAATGATGACAAAAGCAAACCTGGCCACAGGCGAAGGAGAGCAAGTCTCTGGCAGGAGCCAGACGCAGTTTCTGGATGGCACAGCGGCTGCGGAGGGTCGGTGCCTCTGCTCCGAGGGGAGCACAGTCAGAACAGCTCCCCTTCTGTTTTTTATCTGCTCCTACCCCTCCAGTCTTTCTGTTTTCATTCAGTACCACTTGATTTCCTACCACACTTAAAAAAAAGGTAGAATAAATGACTGTAACTATAATCTCACATTTTTGGGGTGATCTATTTTAGCAATAATTATTAAATATCTGCCAGACTACCTCCTTCCATTTTTTTCCACCTATTCCGTGCCCCTGAACTCATTACACAAAGATTTATTTCCCTTTCCCTGCAATAGTTCTGCTTTCTGTGGCTTCTACCGATTCTCTTTCTTCTGGATCCTCTTTTTATTAAACCTGGCTGTTTTGATGAAATACAGAAAAGATATGAAGTTACAAGCAGCCCGTTCCCTTGCTTAAACACTAAGCTCTTATCAGACGGCTACAACATAGCCTCGCTGTACATCAAGTAATTCTTCCGCAGACAAAAAGCTTCTACTTTTCAAACAACAGAAGTCAAATAGCAGAATAAAATATATAACATCCCCCTAATCACCCTAGGAATTCAACCAGCACAGTAGAGATATACCCAGAATTTAATACTGTAGACACTTTTTTCCCCAGATCATGATGGTTTCCATACCCACTGACTCAGAGTATTTCTTTACTATTGTTTAACACCAGAAGGCATGAATGCATTTGCAAAATCCCACTGTAAGGTTTTAAAACCATGTGGCTACTCGATTGAAACTCTATTGAAAGAAGAATTGGCTGCAATGGAAGATCTAAGCTCAAAACACTCTATTAGATGTGCTGTTCTTCCACTTATGTTTTTTAAAGTAGATCTATAGCTGCCCACATGACAGATTAATATTGTTCCACAGTAGTTAGGTGCTTGGCATTACATTTTTGAAGCATCTACAGGCCTTCAGGGCTGAAAGTGTTCACATCTTCAGCAATCTATAATGGTTCCTCTAGAGGCCAGCACTTGCTTCATAATGAAACATGCCTCCATAAATCAGGCTGCAGAAGTGGCACTTGTGTACGTCACCATCTATCTGCGCAGTTTCTCTGAAGGATGTTGGGTAAAGATCATCTCCCGGCACCGCAACCAGGGAAAGGACCATCACAGCTGGCATTGATAAAGCATGTGCTACTTAAATCTGAAGACACACTAAGTCTATGGAAAAAAACACATCCTGCTGGTGTTAGCACGCCTCAGGCAGTGGGAGAAGCTTCAGCAACTCATCTTCAAAAGGCAGAGAGCCAGGGCTCTAGAAACCTGCAAAAATTGGCTAAGCCTGCAGTCTTATTTTTTTATTTTTTTTTATTTTTTTTTTTAAGTTGAGCATCTTCAAAGTCTACAATTCTAACTGTAGGGCACAGCAGCTGCCACTGCAGATTTGATCCTCTCAGCTTTTGGCAGCTCTCAACTTGAAATTCTAGCAAAAGAATTTTTCAAGTTGCTATTATTGCCTGTCATGGATTTATAAATATTGTGCACTATCTGCTGTGGCATGGCTCTCCTGGGACACCAGTGCATGCCAAAAGCATAACAGAATGAAAAACAGTTCCTATTCTTCAAATAAATGCTAATTTTTTTAACTGTGCTCACACGATGCGTTTGGTGATCAGCTTCAATAGTACAGAATATATATCAGAGGCAAAAAAGCTGATTGTCTTTTCCAGTAGTATTCAGCTGCTACTTTCATTAAGCTTGTTTAATTACATTCCAGATGCTAATTTGCAAGTCGATACCAGAGGGTGCAGGACAGTTTGCCTTTGAATCATTTTTCTGTGATGTGATGGTCTTGAAGCACACCACTACCCTCCAGTAGCCCTAGCAAGATATTCTGACAATTAGCGTAAAAGAAAGCAGTATTGATCCCGACAGAAAAATATTAATCCCCTACCCATTTTATTAAATTAATCTCTGGGAATTTCAAGTTTATCATCATTGCCATTTCATAGCAAATTTTATGTAAAATATACATAGTGTACTTCAGATGTAATTTGTTTTAATTTCACTAGAAATATAATTTATTATTTTGTTACTTTACTGGGGAAAAAACACCCCACATCTGACTCAAAAGGTAAATATCTTACGCTGCCAGCCTTAACAGGATGTGAAGAAGTGTTTAAGACTACAGTTGAGCTTTGTCACCTAAAACTTTGCTGGTTTATTGAATACAGTTACTAAACTGTGATTAGGTAACAGAGTATCTAGTAAAAACAAAGGAGGGTTAAGGTGCATGCAGGTCTCAAGGCTCTAAATATCTATTTCAACAAATTGGTAGGCTGCGTTTTTACACGCTTGTTATAACAGTGAATATCTGCTGCCATTTATGGTTGTGTATGAAGACAATTTAATTAGGATGACCTTTCTAAATAGGAAAAGTTGGAGATTTACCAATTTCTGGTGCCTTTTTTGGTTGCTCTTACACAAAGAACGACTTAAAATACAAGCTTGAAAACTAGCTGAGAATAAGATGAAATTTTTTAGTTTCACAGCACAGCGCTCTGACATTTGTATCTTTGAGAGCGGACTATTACGCTGTAGCTGTTGATTCCAGGGACTTGCAGTCCATGTTTTCAGCACGAATTGCACACGTGCCAAGTGCACGGTCACGCAAGAGGCTGAAGAGAGAGACTGCCATTCTTACAGCAGCAGGAGGGGAGAAGAAGAACCTCTATCTCATGGTTCTTTCTCCCAGTCATCTACAGTAACACTGCTTGCGGAAGAAACTTGAGTGCCCATTAAAAATATTCCAGTATTTCTGATGGAATCTATAAATAACCTAGCCAAGAAGTCCAGTGTCTTCAGGCATTGCACAAAACGTTGCAGCAACACAGAAATCCTACTCTTACTGCATTTGCACCATTTTGCACAGCTACGACTACTTCATATGTACTGACAGAAAAGGAGCCAGTTCCAGGAATAACTGGAAGACTCTCTATTACTAACTCTTAAGCAGTTTAACTACTGGAAAATTTCTCAAAACCAGTTGGTCGAGTTTTTTTAAATCAACTGGTATTGCACGTCACATTTCTTCATGAGATGTAACAGGGTATGACACATCACTTTAAAATTTAAATTTAATTAACAGGTTTGAGAGAGGAACTCAGTGGACTTATGGAATCATCACCTGAAAATATAACGCAGTCACCCCAACGTTTGAAGGGGAGGAAATGACCCACAGCAGCTGCATTATAAAGATAAGGAACATCTGAACATCTTTTCTGAAGTAAATCAACTTTATCCTTTTCTACATTACCCACTGATAGTAAATAGCTGCAAGATTTTTTGTATCTGCATTTTAGGCTGCAATGTAACAGTGTTACAAGTCATTTTTAATGGGTTCCACTTTCAATTTTGTGTTCACTGAATTTCACTGAATTTTTAGAATTGGAAGGGACTCAGGTTTTTCTTTACTGTGAAATTATTAATCAATTGGAATGAGAAGAAGCATCCACAGGAAGTCTGAAGAGATTAATGTGGTTTAAAAGAGGGCTTGACATTACTGAGGCATTTTACAAAATCTGGTCACAGAAAGCCTTTTCATTGTTTTGGGGTTGTTTTCATCAAGTCTTGTCTGCAGATAACTGGGTTTTTCATTGTTTAGTTTAGCAGGCACTGAACATGGTGTAACTAAGGGCAAGGAAATACTACAGCTAATACAAAAATAGTGTATGCACACAGTCATTAAAAATAACTGAATAACTGATCTTAATCATGACACCCCAGCTTTTAGCTCTTCTGAATGACTCTCTATAATAAACAACCAGTTTCCAATTTTTATCAAGATCACCAGCAAAACGCAAACAACCCACAACCTTGTAAGTCTTCTGATAATCAGCTTTTAAGTAGATATTAAAAATAAAAGCGCAGTTACTAGTTCTGACTCTGCCCAATCAACCACAAATCTAATTGGTTTCATATGCTACTTGAACATTTTTTCGTTGCTTTTACAATTGAGCGTTCTCTTTTCAAGGTTGAGAGAAGGACCGACTGAGGGAAAACCAGCAACAGTGACTGGGGGATTTACCAGCCCTTGTGTAAAGTCAACTATAATCAGTAAGTTATACATTTTCAAAGCTTTCACCTACATTCAAATCACACAAGTTTTCCATATAAACTTGCAAGAAACTATATCTCTTTAAATTTATTTTACCCATCAACTTCTACAGCTTTGCAGTAAGCTGACATTAGTATATTTTAAGTGCAGGGAAACTAGAGAAGACAACTTTTTTAAAGCTTCAAACCTCTGAAATTCTTACAATCATGACAATTATTGAGGGAAGAAACACTGAGCTTTAGAAAAAAAAAAATAAAATCTTACCTCCATGTCCTGTTTGTATTTATCTTCGAATACTGCCATAGCTGCTAATGATCCGGAACCTACAGTAACAAAATTAGGACACTTATTTAGCCAAGACTACCTTAGCTTATTCTACACTCTGGAGCGTCCACCCTCTTTAAGTCCAGCACCTAATTTAATCCTAAATTTACAGCTGGTGTACACAGACTTGTCACAGACTCAGTCCTGACTGCCTTTTTCTTACTATTTTGAACACCAAGATACGAAAAGGAGGTTAGAAAAAGAGAGTTAACTGGATGCCACAGTTTGTAATTCCTACCCCTCCATTCCTCCTGTCCCACATCATGCCTGGGCACATTAGAGGGTATGTCACTTCATACCGAGACCCCCGGAATGACTAGATTGCTTTAACGAGCTGCCCTGGCACAGTCACCTTTACGCACGGGGATGGGTGAACCAGCAATGGGAACAGGGGTGCTGCCATCGGGGTATCTTCCACATCTACTTTAAGACAGTGTATTATGCATTTACCTTGTGCCATTATTTTTACATTGAACAATAACAGCTGAATAGACAAAATGACAGATAAGAAAACATGAGTTTAACGTTTCTCTTAAAGGATGCAGTGTGAGCGTAGTGATGGAACAGAAGCTGTCTCTACCCAAAGCGCTGTAACTGCAGGTGTTATAAATGTGCTTTCCATAAATTAATACAAAAAGCAGTATGATACTATTTAAAACTGTAAACTTGCTTTGTCCAGAAAGAGTGAATCTTCAGGAAGATGCCTGTCTGTGGCCCTAACCATATTTCAGAGCGTGCTACTTTTGGGGAGTGAATAAAGTTACCTGCAATTTTTTACTCCAATTAGAAGATTTTTTGGCATTTATTACTTTTTAACTTGTTTTGCATACTGCTATCTGTTTAGCTGGGTCACAGAGAAAGCCATATTTTCTATTTAAAATGATTTGTGTATATCGCTTGACCACCTCAATGGTTTAGTGAAAGAAAAAGGCAGCGATTAAACAGTTTCAAATGAGGTGTCCTGCTGATTTTATCAAGTCTGCTGAATGTATAATGAAAAAAGAGAAGCTGACAGTGACACTGTTGAGAAAATACAGACTACCTTATCTGAACCATTTAAGGAGGTCCAATTATAGATCAAATTTAAAGGGTAGAAACAGCAGATTTACAGACACAAATCAATGAACATGGTAATCCCAATGAATATGACAGATATTCCTGTTAGAGAATATTGCTATGGTTGAGGATCATTACCTTTACAGTACCAAATACATCACATCTAAAAGCAGTAGGACACTCTAAGTGTGTACTTGTATTACAGGCAATGACTATTCATTTACACCTTGGAGCAATACAGGACTTCATTTTTTAAATGCTGAAACTGGGAATAAAGAAGATTTTTAAGCAACTAATAGCAGAAATGAACTGCTGATATCACAGAAGAAATCACAAATAAAAGGAATTCTACTGATCCTTCGAACAAGGTCAAAATAAGGTGTGTTCCAAAACAAATACAGGACTTGAACCATAAAATAATTCTTCTTCTGGAATGACATAGGAACATTTCTAATGAGAGGGAAAAAAAAATAAATATGAGATATGGTCTCAAACGAAGACCACGTTCTTACCACTCTCAAAGGCCTACCATAAGGAGAATGGGAAGCCTCAAAACTAGAAAATAATCCTAACCTTGGATAAGGGCTCTTTGAAAAAAATTAGAGTATAAAGACTAAAAAATGTGCAAGAATGAAAGCACGCAAGGCAATATCTGACAAATTACTGCATTAAAGCTACTAGTTAATAAACAGTAGCCTTTATTTCTTAAAACTTCTACTGACAAAAGTTATCAATGATGCAAATATTGTGACAAGCTCATACATGGCTTAGACTGGATTCATTCCTCCAGCTCCTTTCTAAAGGAAGCTCCCAACAGAAGCTATGGGCAAGAACTCAGCAGATTTAGAAGCAAAAGGAAAAAGGGAGGGAACCTTACATTACATTACATGAAATCCTTTATGCATAAAGAATTGTACTATTAATTATTTATCTCACTATATTACCAAGGTGCAAATAAATGTGAAATTTAGTATCAACTTCAAATAAATAAATAAATGCAGACAGTCCTATATGTTTTCAGAGAGTTGTCGTAGGTTTAAATAAATTAAGATTTACATGTAGACATTTACATCTAAAAACCACAATCCCAAGGAGGTTCTAACAGAACAGGAAGTAAAGCTGGAAAAGCTTAATAAACTCAGAGGGTTTTTTTTCTCTACTGCTTATAAATCCTAAAGGTAAGTTTTATAAGCCTAGCATTCTCTGAAAGAACAGATTCTTGAACCTTAAATAGCACAATGAAAATTCTTTACTCTTAATAACACCAGATGTAAACACTGCGTTTTTAGAAACATAAATAGATGTATATTTCTGAGTTCCTGCATCAAAACAAATCATCTGCTGTTTGACAACAGCAATATGAACTATTTTGAAATAAACTAATGATGTACATATATTCACCTGTAGCACATTGACTAAGAAAACCCACCAATCCCCTGTTGGCACTGCTGGGGGACTGACAGCCGTCACTTGGCCATGCAGAAATGCAGAAAACCAGGAGCGAGCAGTTGCTCCTGAGCCCAGTGGGAACTTCACGACCCAGTCACACTCGCTTCCCTCTACTTGTCAAATGCCACAGAGAATCCACAAGCCCCACAATGTTCCAAGCAATTCAACTGAGTTGTGAAAGCGATGCATTGTAACAGGAAAGCCAGCAATAAAGCCTGGGAACTTAAGTAAACACTGGAAGTATGGTTTTCTTATTGCAGTACCTATAAAAGCACAGAAAACTTAGATATTAAGGGTCTACGGAGAACTTGTTTGTGTGTGGGGAAACAGCTGTTCTCTTGTCCCTGTATTCAGTGCCCACCAATAATTCATTTTTAACAAGCACGCTATGCCTTTATGTAGAAACAAACCTAACAACTCCCAAGCATAATGTCTGGAGAAAGATAAAATCCAAAACATTGCAAAACACCATCCATTAATTAGGGATAGATGTTCCCACCTCATACACACAATAACTGATTTAAGTCACTAGCAGTTAGGATTCAACATTGCCAAGATGCAGCAGTTCAACCTCTAATCTATTAAAACATTCAGGAAAGCTGTGATTGTTAAGATGTGTCATTAACTACTGTCTTTAACTGAGCTCAGATTCAAAGTCACACCAAATGAGATACTTAGCTCAGATAACATTTGTTTGAAACCTTAACAACACACAACCAATGCAAAAAATTTTCTTTGTTAGATTTTTGTTTTTAAATGTTGGAAGTTCACAACTGTTCTGCATGTGGGCAACAAGGGTAATTAAAACAGAGTATAACTGGTAAAGTCATCATGCAGTTGTATTCTATAACATTCAGAAAAAAAACTTTTCAGATAGATTTTTAAAAACCACTACCTGCTGTGAATGGTTATACTTCAATAACCTTGGGAACAATCATCAAGAAAAAAAATGCCACATCAAATCCAAAGGATTTATTTTGCACACGCTTTCAGTAAGCTATGCTTTAGAAACAAATATCCATGAAGTATTAACCTCACATCTAAATATATAAAAATATTGATTGCCAAATAATTATAAAGAACTACAGAAACTGAGATGCAAA
>JAOXJK010000007.1:4897496-4916262 GCA_025774025.1 Xenus cinereus
GCGGTAGCCCGCTGGCCGTCGGGGCCGTCGGGGCCGCCCAGCCGGCTCCCGTTGCCCGCCCGGCTCTCGGGCTTGTCCCGCCGGCGGCTGCGGCGGAGGTACCCCCTTCCCCGGGCTCCCCGAACGCTGCGGGACCCTTGCTCCCGGCAGAGCTCCCCCGCCGCCCCGTTTGTTCTGCCGCGACCGTCTCCAGGCGTCCTGCGGCGGCGTCTTCGGGGGCTTCCGTGGAGAAATGACGACCCTCTGGGGGGGAGCGGGAGGCCGGGGGTGCCCATCTGCCAGCGCGGTGCCGGGCTCTGCGGGCAGCCACCCCTGGCTCCCATCGCTCGCTCATCAGATGAGCGCAGGGCCAAACGTGCAGCTCCCCAGGGCTTGGAGCGACGTTCCGTGGTTACGAAGTCGCTGCTGAGCTTCGGGAGACTGTTTGAGAACACATTGAGAGTCTGGGCTCCAGAACCCATCTCCTTAGTCCCTTAGCAGCAAAGTGCTCGAGTGCGTGCGTTCGCTGTGCCCACAGGAGAGCCCCATGGAGAGCAAAGAGATGACTCACGGCTGGCGGTGTCAGTGCCGAGAGGCAGCTTCTGGTCTTGTTTGCACTGGAGATCTCATTGCCAGTTTCCGTGTTTCTACCTTTACATACCCTTTTCTCCGACTTTACTGGATTTTATAGGGCGGCGCACCCAGGCTTCCCCTCCGGCGGGGCAGAGCTGCCACGGGCGCTCCCCGCAGCCTCCTGACGTTGGGCACTCTCTGTCGCGGCCCCGCGGTGCTGAGCTGTGTGTTTGGCCATTGCTCATGGGGCTGGATTTACTGGTCTGCAGGTTCTGCTCCGGTGCTGTGTTCCCGTGGGCCTTGAAAGAAATTGGAAAAGCTGCCTAACTGTTTAACGGTGCGATTTATGATGGCTTTTTTATTTAGTTAATGTAGATAAAGAGGCTCTGCCAACCTGCCTGTCTATTAATATTGCACATCTGTATATATTTTATGATTAATTATTCTGTATCCTGGAAACAAATGTTAAACTGAGACCTTGAGTTCTTTAAGAAGAACTGAGAATTATTTTGACAGGTGTTTCAGAGAGAGTCCTTTTCTCTTTTTTGGATTCAAGACTTTCTGAGGAAAGCAGCCCCGTCTGAGAACTGGCTTTCTGCAGAGCACTTCTGTCTCTGCAATGCATCTCTAGTAATGTTCTGTTTATTTTAGCAAAGGGTGAAAGCTTTCCAGCTGGTCAGCATGTTTAGGAGAGACTCAAGACGTGATTCTTGGTTCTTCAGCTTTCTGGTGAGTTTTACAGTAATTTTTATAATTTGAGTATTTGAGATAATGTTAATGCTTTATATGAATGTTACAAAACATTCCCTCCCCAACAGGTCGGTAGCCTGTCCAGGAGTCTCTTTGCCTTTGCAGCCCTTGCCAAGAATCAGACTTCTAAAGGTTAGTGTTTTTATCAGTACCTCTGTATGTTTTTACAAGCAGCATTCAGCACAGAGAAACAACACATAAAGAAAATTTCTGTCCAGTGGCAAAAAGAAAGGTAAAGAAACTTTTTCTGATACCCTGTTTTGTGCTTGAAATTATATTTGCATAGCTAAGTATTTGCTTGGCTAAGTATGAAATTATTGTCTAAAATCGAGTAAGTACTGCTCATCTTTGTGCCGCTGTATCTGCGAACAAAACAGATTATTTTGTGCTTGCAAATTGCCCCAGGCAGTATTTTAACTGCTGGGGGATGCGGCGGGAGACTGACCCTGTGTGCCCAGGGCACAGAGGTGGGTTGGAGAGGCTTTCTGTTTCTCCACACAGTGTGTGTCTTTCTCCAGGTTTTGCTCCTGTCACCATTGAGACCTCGAGGCACGTGTACGAATATGTGGCCACTGCTGTGGACTGGTGGCACGCAGACAGATGCTGTGAACAGCGCTTTGCTCAGCTGCTCTTCGAGCCCCAAGACAGCGAGCGAGGTTCCTTTAGCAAACTGCTGCAGACCCACCACATCAGAGGTTCTGTCTGGCTGAACGAAAGGGACGGTGTCCTGCACAAACCAAAGTGGAGACGTGAGTATCAGTGGGCTTGGACTGTTTGGAGACGTGTTCACTGCTGGAGCTTTTTCATCCTGAAAAATTAATCTGACTGAAAAAGTTGGACCTCTAGTCACAAGCGGGGACTGGCAGCACGACCGACAGTGATCCCAGCACGTCAGCTGGGCACTGGCAAGGGGTTTTAATGCATTGCAACAGAAGGGAGCTGCAGAGGGGCTGCTCTGCTCTGTCCTCCCGTACCACCTCCTGCCGAGCAGGTCTGGCTCTGCTCAGCCCGGCCCGTTTTAACCTGCGAGTCCTGCAGAGCCACGGTGTTGGAGACAGGACCAGGAGAGCGGGCGTTCCCCAGCAGCAAGGCACCACATGGCAGATGCCTCAGAGGTTTTATTTGGCTATGTTCTTGGTTGCTATAGCATGGGATACCTGGGAACATGCTGTTCCTCCCATATTCATTGTTTGCAATCCTATTTGCTTGAAAACGAAGTTTCTGGCAATGACACTTGCTGAAATGGCGCAGCCTCAGCTTGCCTGCCTCCCTGATTCCCTCCGGGGAGGAGGAAGAAGAAGCCTTGCTGCATCCCTACAGGATGTCCTTGCCTGCAGGGTCCATGAGTCCTTAGCTTGAGTGGGAGGCAGATGGAAATGATGGTTTCTTCCCAGTGGAAGATGAACAGGCTTTGGCCCTTGCTTCTTCCTTTATTCTGTCTGAAATTTCTCCTTCTAGGGGACCACATTGTACCAGTCCTGGTATTTGGAGACAAAACAGACACAAAATACGTGAAAGTGCTCTCTGACTTCCCGGCACTGCCTGCTGTCACAGCCTGTGCCCACCTCCAGTGGGACACCAGGACCCAGGAGATTGCTACCATCTTCTCCTACGCTGTGCCGGCTTTTATTAACGAGTTCCAGCTCCGAGGCTTTGTCGACGAGGAAGGCTTTGTTCGATTTGCCCTCATAGTCCACGGGCACCATTCCCCATACCTGCCCGTGTTCCGTGCTGATGGGCAGTGGCACCACTTCTGCGTGACCTGGCAGCAGGAAAACGGGACCTGGGCCATCTACGCCGATGGCAAAAGGAGGGCGTCTGCCAGCGGCTTGTGTGCTGTGGGGCCGTCCGCCCCCCAGGCCATCTACGGCCAGGGGACTCTCATAATCGGGCAGGATCAAGATTCCCTGGGGGGCACCTTCAGGGAGAAAGAGTCCTTCAGCGGGAACATCACCGACTTGCACATCTGGCAGAAAGTTCTGGGCGCGGAGCAGATTGAGAAGGTTCGGTCGTGCTGGGTGGTGGAGCAAGACCTTGTGTTTGGGTGGAGCTTGAACGCTCTGGAGGTTGAAAGCACCGTTGAGGAGGTGACCGTGCGGTTCCTTTGCCCAGGTAGGTCTCAGTGCTTTGGCTCCCTCTTGGAGTGGGGGGGGCAGAACGTGGGGATGGTCCGAGAAGCCAGTCCCATCCTTAGAGGGGGAATTTGGTGCAGTTTGTAGAATGATGCTCCTGCTTCGGGAAGGAGAGCAGACGCACATTCAGAGCTGGGCTGGGCAGTTTACAAGTGGTACTTAAAGGCTCATCACTAACCCCTTGGTCATGGAAGACCCCTGCAGTGACCCTGGCAAAGACAGCTTTTCAGATGCCCTGGGATAATTTGTTACTGATAAATCACAAACTCGGACCTGGCACTGCCACCTCCTCCGACTCCCCTCTGGAGAGGGTTTATGGGATGGGTCGGGTGCAGTTTCTGAGCCCCGTCCCTTCTCTGCTCTGTCCCTGGGGCTGCGGAAGGAGCAGTCCCCAGCTTTTGTCCTCATGGGGGTTTGTGGATTGCTCGAAGGGAACGTGATGCCTGCCGGGGATGGCGTGTCTCTGGGGGACCTGGGCCTTCTGTTTGTGTGTGTTTCCACAGGGCCTGTCGAGGAATGCCGAGTTTTTGAAGTTGCCAGCAGTGGATTCAGTTACGCGTCTTGTTTGCAGTCTTTGCCTTTTATGTGTCGCTACAGAAAGGGTACAGCATCTGTTCTTTATTTATTCATTACTTCCACGGCATTCACTCCTGGAGGTCCTAGCTAGGATGATGGCCATTGTTGGGGAAACCTCATGTCTGCTCTGAAGAGATCGCTTGCAAAACCTGCTGTAGCTGTGACTTTGCTTCAGTTGCATGCACTCTGACGGGTTATTCTGCTATTCTCTAGTTGAGTACGTGTTACGTGGCTTCTGGATGCAATGCTGTAGAGTGCCTCCAGCCCAGGCATCTCCAGACCCGTTGGCCAGGGGGACATGGGGAGGAGACAGAAAAGAAGTGTCAGACCGTCTCTCCAGATGGGATCTTGTACTAGAAATAAGATACAGCTGTTAATGCCTCCTTGCCCTGACTGTCCTACGAACTTACCCACCATCTGAGGACCGTTCCCCAGGCTTTGAACATGACATGTGTTCACCACGCTGCTAGACACCACGCAATGGTTATGCTTGTGTTTTATTCTCAGATGCATACCGGCAACTGAAAAAAGCTCAGCTGGAATCCAGCCATTCACTTGTTGGCCGTGTGAACACGCTTGCAGAGAGGACTGTGGTAAGTCCTGCAGCCCCAGCAGAAGCAGCAGGAGCTGCTGGGGTGGGCTTGCTGGCATCTACTGGTGTCTGAGGTCACTTTGCCAGCAGTTATGCCTGTGGTCTTTTCTGAGCCGCTGTCGGAGAGTGTGTAAACAAGCAAAGTGTTGCTTTGGGTTGACTCGTCTCACTGAGATAGAGGCTGGACAAGAGAGTTCAAAATGTCAAGGCAGATCTCTTTTCCCTAAGATATCCCTGGTTGGCCAAGCAAGTGTCCTCACACCAGCAAGGATGTGCAGGCCATTGCCAAGGCATAATTGATGATCAGGCAGAATCAGGGCTCTGCACTGAACTAAAACATCTTTTCCATGGCAGATTCCTGAGAACGTCTTCACAAGTGATGTCCAAGACATGAACCTCTCTGTTGCTCTCGGTGCTCTCGATGTCTTGACAACTGTTCTGAGGGAAGCAGAGACACCCGTGCTGGAGTCCTCTGACCTCCTTGCGGTGCTTCAGTTACTAAAGCAAGTTTCTGATGTGGAAGTCCAGGAGGGAGAGGATATGGAGATGTTGGAGCAGTTGGGCCAGTATTATGTGGAAGTGACGGAGTTAATCTTGGAAGAGCAGAATATTGAAACGTGGTCCTCGGTCAGCCAGGTAACAGTGCTATCAGCTGTCTGGCCGCTGTGTGCCACATCTGCTCATCTTGTGTGTGCAGCTCCTTGGCCTGCTGTATGACCACAGGCTGGGGACCTGGCCTTGCATGGTCACATCTAGGTCTCTGGCTGTATTCTGGAGGTTGTGAAACTGCTGCAAGCGTGGGCATGGGGCCTCTTTGCCAGCACAGACAAGGGCCAGCTACCTTACTGTCGCCTCAGTTGTTGGAGGTGCAAACAAGTTCTTCTGCAAACAAGAGCAGGCGAATGGTGCCTTCCTTGCAAGCCCCTCCAGTGGTTGCCTCAGCTCTCTTCAAGCTTCTCCGCTCTGTCAGCCTGGATTTACAGGGCTACACACAGTTTGCAGATTCCTGGTGCTTTATGGATTCTTTGCTCCCACGTCCTGCCGTCTCTGGCAGGGCAATGCCCTTCACTTTATGGTTTGTTGCATTTTCCGTGGGTGGGCTGCCAAGGAGCTATCTGTCATCAGCCCCCACGCTGTTCAAAACACCGCCAGGCTTTGTGTGAGGGATTTCCATCATCCCGCCCCTGTTTCTCCATTAGCTTCTTCCCTTCTCACGTGGGTCTTTTGTGTCTGTTGTATGGTCTGCACTCTCCACTTGTCTCTGGGAGATGTGTGACAGTGTCTGGCCTGGCCAGTGCTCCAGGAACGAAGCCAGGGACCTCCAGAGATGAAAGGATGCTGAATAGTTCGGTTTACCTCATCGCTTAGAGTTGCTTGGGTCTCCGTGGCCACAATTACTCAGAGCTTCTCGATAGTGGCATAGAACCAGCTCTGGCCCCGTGTAGCTGGTGCAGCAGATGTATCTGCTGAAGGAGAAAGGCTTTGAGTTTGGGTGGCGCTTGTGCTGCCCAACACATGCAGGACCTTGAATAATGGGACCGGTCACCCACTGCTCTTCCAGCAGCAGAGTCTATTTCTGGGTGAAACCTCTTCCAGGAAGAGAGGATGGTTGTTCTACAGCTTTCCAAAAGTCAGGGAAAAAAATCTAAAGTCTAAAAAATCTACTTTCTTTCCAGAAGCTTATTTAGTTACTTATTTTCATGCTGTTTTGATGACTTTGTATAAAGACCAGCAAGTGTCCCTCATTGCCAGTCTTGTCTTTGTTGCTGAAGGAACTGGGAACATCCTTTATTGAAGAAATCAAAGAAAAGCAAAGCAAAAGCCTTGAGTCCCAACTTCTTTTTTTTTTCTGCCGAGGACCAAGCATTTAAGAAAACTTGTGAGCTGTGGGCAGCGTGAGCCGGTGGTGCAGGTGCTGATTTCCTTTGCTCTCTCTGTGTTGGCAGGTTATCAGAGGGCCCATGGCTGTTGTTGAGCTCTGTGACAGGATGGTGTCACACTTAGCCCCACTGCTGACCGCAGGGAGGACAAAGATCACGATCCAGCATGGGAATGTTGGTGAGTGGCACTGGCAGAGCTTGGGGAGGGCATCTCACTGGGACCCAGCTTGGTCATCCCATCTACATCCCAGTCCAAGTCCACTCCTGGCACCTCTCCTCCTCGGGCTCATCTCTTGCTAACCCTATGGCCTTCTCCCCATTCCCTGTGTGCACAAGTGTCACAGTGCAGGAGACATCTCTCACACTGTGGGTTGTAAGAGGATTGTAAGAAACGTTTGGGCGCAGGAGACAAACTGAGCCCAGACAGACATGGTTTGCACTGAAAAGGATCTGTCTGCTGCTGCTGCTGTGGGTCTTCGCTGGGGATCTGATGTCCTTGTGGTACTCTGCTGCTACCTTCTGGTAGCAGAAGCTCTGGAGGAAGGCTGAACCCTGGTTCAGTACCTGATTTTACTTCTTCCACAGGGATGGAGGTCAGGAAGCTGGACATGAGCGGGCAGGAGCTGAGCAGCGAGGCGTACCTGGTCCGGAGCCCTGAGAAAGGCAGGCACGACCTCATTGAAGTTCCTGCAGAAGAAATGCAAAGACTGAAAGCCAGGGGTAGGTTATGACACCTGTGCTTCCCTGGTCCCCCCAGGGCACTTCTGTGGCACCTTCCTTAACGTCAGGAACTCATTACCCTGCACACATGCGATTTGGAGAAGTATGGGGAGGAGATGCCCGTGGTGAAAGGCAGATGGGCTTTGGGGAGAGATTATCTACAGCCTCTCTACAGGCCCAGCTTGGAACTGGGGGTGCCCTGGACCCCCAGTGTCACACCCCCGGATGAGGGCAGCGGTGCTGGAGCAGGGGCTGCTCAGAGCTGCCCTGGTGCTTGCGTCCATCCCACAACGCTCTCTCTGCCCAGGTCTCCGCAGAGTCATGGTGAAAAACATGTGGTTTGGCTACGGCTCCCTGCAGCGCTGCCTCTCCGGCGCCGGCAGCAGTGCTGCCTTCCAGGACATGGCTGCCTCCGACGGGGGACAGAAGTGAGTGAAACAGAACCCCCCCTGCACCCCTGGGTTCCCCTCTTAGCACCACAGGAGAATTCATTTCCAAGTCTGCGTTGAGTATCTTGGTGCCTCTCTTTTGGGCTCACGTCCACCCTGCTCCATCCCACCCCATTTGTCTTTGTCCCTGCTTTCTCCAACATGCTTGTGGAGACAGGAGCACGGGAAGGGGCTCCCGGGCAGTGCTTTGTGGAGGCAGAGGCCCTGTGTGGTGTGTGCCCCTGTGCTATGGTGCGCCGTGGTGACTCTTCTGCCTGCCTCTCCCTCTCCCGAGGGTACCTGGGGCAGGATGGGGATGGAGCCCGGGGGCTGCTGCAGGGTCCCTCCGGCTGGGGCAGAAGCTTCAGGAGCCAGGGTGCCTCCCTGGATGGGGCTGTCAGAGCGGGGTGGGAGGCAGAGTCCTGCTCCCGGGGAGCTCTGAACACTAGGTGGGGATGGCAGCCCACACATCCCGGCACACACCGCTCCTTCTCCAGGCCTTTGGCTTGGCCGTTGCCACTGCTCAGCTGCCAGCTGCTTAGGATGCTCCTGTGGTCGTGGGGGGAGTGGTGGTGTTTTCTGTTTGCCAGGTAATCGGGGGTGCTTTCTGCCCCGTGCCTTGGCTGGTGGCACCGAAGCACTCCAGAAGTGGCTCCAGATCTCTCCAGCTGTCTTGTATAATGTGAGACACTGTTTTCTTGTGGTTCCCGTGCCTGTGAGCAGCGTGCTTTCCCTGGCAGGTACCCGAGCACCACGGTGGGCACTGCTATCATCTCCTCTGCTCTGCTCAGCGACTACCAGGAGATCAGCACGTCCGTGCGCTACCGCCTGCAGCACCGCGTCCAGGTACCCCAGCCGGGCCGTGCTCCCCAGCATCGTGCAGCCTGACCCCGAGGCTGTGCCCGGCCTTGGCCCAAGGATCCCCAGAGCTCCTGGACTTAGGGGTGTCTCCCGTGCCCAAGTCTCTCGCCTCGACTCCTGTTTCCCTGGGGAGGTGTTTGTCCTGTGCTCACAGACCTTGTTGCAGCTGAGTGAGTGAACTGCATCAGCCCACGTCCAGTACCTGCATGGCTGTGTAATCTCTTCTTCTCCCTCTCTGCCTGCAGGACCTGCCCGATAAGCTGCTGGGGCCCATCTGTGCCTTCTGGAACTTCAGCCTCAGGTGCCTTGTTTCAGTTTGGGTCCCTCCTAGATTTATGAGCTTTTATTTCCACTGGAAAACCAAACACAACAATATAAATGTAACGGTAAGGGCAGGGATCTGTAATTCTTTGCCTGCTTTGCATGCTGGCATCCTCTATCTGCCAGAATAGAGCGCTCTCCTGGGAAGATTTCCTTTGGAAAAGTCACTCACAAGCAAGTGACCTTTAATGATGTATATACAACTGAAATGGAAAGCCCTAGTTAATTATGATTGTTGCCTGCAACAAAGAAGGGTTGGTCCGAGATATATAGCCCAACAGACATGCAGGACTCCCAGCCTCATAAATACTGCTTGGCATTGAGATGTGTTTTTGCTGAATGTCACTGCAATGAGAGTGTGAGATTGTGATATATTATGGATTGGTAATTAAGTCATTCAAGTGCAAAAAAACTCCTTAGAGTCCCAGTCTTGTGAGAGGCATGGATTGGTTTGGGGAAGGTGGGAAGAGGGTGTTTTCGGAAGCAGCTGGTTACCACACAGACAGTTCCACTAGCCCTGCTCCGAGTTTGGTCTTCCCTTGATCCCAGCAAATCTGCTGAGACACTGGGTGAGCCAAAGGGAAGTCCAGGTGGAGACCCGTCTGATATCCTCTTCTACCTCCTTTCAACTTTGCTTCTTCTGGGAGAATGGAATTTCCTTAATGCCTCGGCTTTCTGTTGAAGTGGATGGTAATTTCCATGTGTTTTGTCTGGGTTTTTTTGCTGCATGTTAGCCCAGATGCTGGTGGGATGTGGTCCACAGCCGGCTGCTCTGTGGTGACATCTCTCCTGGACTCCACTGCCTGTTTTTGCAACCACACCACGAATTTTGCTGTCCTGCTGCAGGTGTACGAGATGCAGGTCAGCGAGGAGCCTTTCTCTGCCGCTCGGTGGGGTGGGGGCCAGAACTGCCAGCAGTCTGTGGCTAAGCTGTGGGGGCTTTGTGTCTTCTGTTGTTTCATGGTCGGAGCAGAGGACCGCCAAGGAGGAGCTCACGCTGCAGACCCTGACTTTTATTGGATGCGGAGTTTCCTTCTGCGCCTTGATAGTTACCTTCATTTTATTCTTGGCAGTTGGGTAAGAAAAGTCCAGACACTCATAGCCTTCTCTGTATTTTTTGTTTGATGTTTTGCTTCAGCACAAGTATCCGGGTGAGGTATCCTTTGCCAGTGTGGGGTGATGCAGGTGTGTGGGGAGGGGTGGGGGGCTGCACTGGTGGTCGGTAGCAGGGGGAGGGAGGGGAGCAGTTGCCGTTGGCTTGGGAGGGGGGGCCCCTGCCAGTTGTTGCTGTGGAGGTGGTTGTATGAGCTGCGCACACACCACATGTCCCTGGGAAGACTTTATCAATGACCAATAATGTTTACCATAAAAGCTGCTCTGCTGGAGTTAATTTTTATAAAATAAATGGAGCGAAGACTGTTTCTTCAGTTGCCAACTCTTCTGTGTCACTTGGCAAACACAGAGATCTGCCTGGTGAGCACGGCAGTGGCTCCTCCACCTCCTCCTCCTCATTGCCTGTTCCTTGGAGCAGTAGCCAGGGTCTGTGAAGCCGTGCCCAAGCATGTCCCCAGCACCAGGTTCTTGCCCAGCAGGGAAGCCCCTTGCCTCTTTGGACTCGTCTCTGCAGCCAGTAGCAGAGAGATGGCAGGTCACCCAGGCAGGTCTGCACAGCCCAGCAAGGACTCGGGAGGACTCGCACACCCTCTCATTTCACCCGTGAGCAGCATGCTCTGGTGGGAGGTGTCCCTGCCCATGGCAAGGGGTTGGAACTCGATGATCTTTAAGGTCCCTTCCAACCCAAACCATTCTGTGATTCTATGATTCTATGATTTGACTGCAGCTGAGGGCTTTCTCTCTCTGTCCTCAGTGTCCCCAAGAGTGAACGAACAACTGTGCACAAGAACCTCATCTTTGCATTAGCTGCCGCAGAAGCTCTGCTCATGTTCAGTGAATTGGCCAAGAGCAACCAGGTAAGCTCACCACGGTGTCCTGTGTGGCCAGCGGGACCAGACCTGCTCCAGCATCATTGTCACAGCAAACAGAAGTGTAATCCCCTTTAATAATGTTTCGTTAATTACCTGTTACTTGCATCTGGGAAAGAATTGTGTCTCTGTTTGGAGATATGCACATATGCATCGTGCAATCTGTCAGGAAAATTCACCTCTTTTTCCTGACAGTTTGTTTCTGACAAAAAAAATCATTCAGGAAATGTATGTAGTTATAAAACAGCAACATGCAGTTCTGTTCCCTTCTGTGTCCTCTTCCACATCCTGGGGCTGGATCAGGCAGCTCTGAGATGAGAGAGCTACCAAGGAAAGTCCAAGAACTGCAGGAAAAGATGCTGTCAGTTCCCTCTTCTGTGGTTTGTGATGGTCACACAGATGAAATGAGCTGCAGCAGTTGGGCTAGTCATGTATTGCACTTTTAAGAACTCTTCCTGGGGCTTGTGGATGTTTAAATACATTTTTGCACATTCTGCAGGTTTGGAGGTTGTGCTCTTCCTCCTGACCACAGACATGCTCCCAGAGGACAACGACTCCTGAAACAGTGTGATTTCTCTTCTCTCCAGGTGCTGTGTTTCACAGTCACTGCCTTCCTTCATCTCTTCTTCATGGCAGCCTTTTCCTGGATGCTGGTAGAGGGGCTTCTGCTGTGGAGCAAAGTGGTAGCCGTCAACATGAGTGAAGACAGGAGAATGAAGTTCTACTATCTGACAGGCTGGGGTATCTACAGGCTCCTCTGCGCTGGGCACTCAGAAAAATGTGTCCATTTCTTTCTCTAGCAAAAGTTTCAATAGGAGAGATTCCAGAATGTTTGGTTTGTTTCCATATGCAAGTCAGGTACCACTGCTCTGCAGAGGCTTTCTTACCTTTATGTGTCAAATTGCTGGTCTTAGAATGTAAGTTAAAAAGCATTTCTGCTATTTTTCTAAAACCAAAAGTTCAATACAAAAGAAACTGCAGAAGAAAGTTTATGGTAAGTTCTTGTTCTGGGATAGCATTACAACAGTCTGACAGTGATCAAAATGTAAATATGGTCCAGACTAAGCACCCTTTATTCTGAGTGCACCCGTTAGGGACGTAGAATTCATTTGAATAAATTGAGTTTCATATCAAAGAGGAGCCTCTTCAGGTCAGTGCTCCTTGCAAAACACACGCCTAGTTGGACATCGGACAACTGGTTCAAATATTTTGCATTGTTTTATGTCTATGATTGTCCATTTTGTTAAAAAAGCAATCCGAGGAGTAAATTGCTTTGATCAGGACTCAGGACTTGGAATGCTTTATACCTCGGAGAGTGATGCTGACAGCATATAAATCTGGTCTTGTAGAGCTGGGAGAGATTTCAGCCACAGTAAATTGATGTTGCTCGTGGGGTTTCAGAGGCTAAGCTGCCTCACGCCGCAGCGTGTCTGGTCACGGGGGGTTTAAAGCAATTGTCTAGAGCATGGCTGACCTGCATGGGTCATCTCTGCTTTTCCTGGGGTTTAATTTGTGCTTTTTTTTTTTCTTTTTTCTGCAGGCCTTCCCATCGTTATCGTGGGTGTGACTCTCGCAACTTCCTTTAACAAGTATGTGGCAGACACCCACTGCTGGCTGAACGTTCAGACCAACGTCATCTGGGCCTTTGTTGGGCCCGTTCTCTTCATCCTGGCAGTAAGTGCCACGACCTGCCGGGAAGGTGGGATTCCTTCCTGCCTGGTTTGAGGAAAGCGTTGCAGAGTCTGGGGGTTCAGCACTTCTCCAGTTGAGGCGCTTGCTTTATTATGGTTTATGTAGACTTTCACAACACAAATAAACCTCTTTAACCACGGCAGCTTTTTTTTAGAGAAAAAAGTGCTTTAAGGAATTTTGCTGACCAGTTCTTGTATTGGCTGCTAAATTAGGAATGTAGCTAAATGTGTAGGTTGACTGTGACATTGCCTTAGCTAAAGGCCTGGTTTTAATATGGGAACATCTATGTCCTTGAAGTAGTATCAGTATCATTAGACAACATGGTAGCAGAAAAAGATGCAATATTTAAGGGGTCTAGAGTAGACACTTAACAGGGAAGATATCCTGAGGGAGAAGTTTTGAGGTAAGTTTTATAGATTTCATACTTGTGTGGATAACTCTTTGGAGTATTTTACTCACTGCTTTCTCAGGAGTGATATGTTTCTCCCCAAGTTCTGATACATAATTATTGAGTTCCTGGCAGAAAAGTCTCACCCCGGTGGAGCTGAGATAACAGAAGGTGACCGGGTCCAATGGCTCTCCTCTGACAGGTGAACACCTTCGTGCTGTTCCGGGTGGTGATAGTGACTGTGTCCAGTGCTCGCAGGAGGTCAAAGATGCTGACACCCAACAGCAGCCTGGAGAACCAGATTGGAGTTCAGATATGGTGAGCAGGGAAGGGGTTTGCCGTGGCTGCTCTGGGTGTGAGATGGTGGAATTATTGTTGAGAGTCTTTGTGTTGGTGAAGTGAAAGACCATGAGTTGGAGGAGTCAGGGCAGAGAGGATTTTCTCCTCCAGAGTAACTGCATCACCCAAAGGCAGTCTGTCTGCTGTAATGTCCATGCTGCTGAGAAGCCCAGCCAGAACTTTCAGCCTGGGGAACCCGCTGCTGGGCTCCCACGTGTGCACTCACGCTCCTAATTCTCACCACTTTGGGCTTGGCAGCGTCTGCTGAAATCAAAGCAGAAGCAGCTTCTCTCTTCTTCACAGTTTGAAGGGGCCGTAACTGAATTTCTCTCCCACCCGTCCCGTCCCGTCCTCAGTACTTGTGTGTGCCCCTCAGCGGGATGCAGTGGTAGAGGGTGCTGGGGTTTGGGCTGTTTGCCGTTATAAAAAGCAATTTCTATATGAGTTTGGGCTTGGTGGATGGAAAGTAACACTGGTGGAGATTTCATACATTGAGAGGAGAGGCAATGTGGACTTCTGTAATCAGTTGATATAGAGAGACCTCTAAAAAACTGCTGCTTGAGTCATTACTTTATCATCCTCTGTGAATCTTTATTGTTGTTAGCTGGCGCCGGATACCCCTGCTAGACACGCATTGTTCCCCTCTATCATAAATAAATTTTCCCAAATTTACAGAAGCACGAAGATAGGGTATTGCTGGAGGGCAGGGTGACATCTATATGCTAATAAAACAAATACTGAAAGCCCTCCTCGTAGCAGCAACTAGGGGGAAAATAGCTGTTTTCTCATGGCTAATGACGCCAAAGAGCTCCCTTTTTGCTAACTCTCAGTGATAAATAAAGAGCTGGGCTGGCACGCAGGGGGCTAAGTGAAATGTTTGGTTTCCCCCCTCTTAACTAATTTTGTTTGCAAAGGAATTTGTTCCATAGCTACCATCTTGGGTGACTCTTGGTGGACACGTCGTCTGAAAGGCACTTGCTGGGGGAGGAGAGGTGTCTCCAGCATCTTCTGCAAGATACAGGCCAGGGTGCTCCTAAACCCCTGGAGTTTTTACAGGGCAGATCCACTCAGTGCTCCATAACCTAACACAGATGCCCCAGGCAGATCACGAGGAGACCTGGGGCAGGGTTTGCAGAGCCAGGAAGGGTGTTTGCCAGGACACCCTGGGTTCAGGGATGTGGGGCACAACAGGGACCCCCATGGAGAACTGGTGGCTGGGAGGTGGGTGCCAGCGCACAGTGTTTTGGCTTTGAAGTGTGCCCTGGTGACTCTGAGCTCTTCTTCCTGGCAGGGCCACGGCCAAACCTGTCCTGGTGCTGCTGCCTGTGCTGGGGCTGACCTGGGTGTGCGGCGTCCTCGTCCACCTCAGCATCATTTGGGCCTATGTCTTCATCGTGCTGAACTCTCTCCAGGTGAGTCCTCTACCAGGTGGATCCTCACATCACAGCCAAGCAGGTACCTGCGGTTTCTTGTGCTTCATTGTACTCTACATGTCCTAGTAGTTAGTTGGGGACATTTGTCAGCTCTGAAGCCCAGCCAAGCTTTCCCAAGCCACTGTGCTGTTTTGTCTGAGGAAACTGAGTTCATGCTCCCCAGATACGAGATGCAGCCCTGGAGACCTTGTTCATCTAACGGTCCTTAGATGCACCAGTCTCGAGTGTCTTACTGGTGCCACAGCTCCCAGTGCCTGCTAAGAGCTGCACTGGAATCCGGTGGGGTGCAGGAGTGTTAGGTGGGACAGACTGTGGGCTGGTGATCAGAGCCTCGCACGGGGGAGCTGGAAGTGTGTGTGCTGTTTCTAGCTCTGACTTGCAGGACCTTGGCTGAGTACTGCCATCTCCTTCAGCCTCTTCGTTCCTCTTTAGGCAGCATTATTTAGCTACATTTTTAAGACTATTTGCTTGTCTTGGTGTCTTCCGGGGCCATGGCTGTGACTATCATACTTCAGGGGTGTTATTAATATGTTAGTATTAATAGGGATCTCTATAGGGCAGAAAGTGACCCTGGTGTGTAAAGCAATACTTCAGATTTGCTTCTATGTTTACTGATTTCATCAAAAGAGTTTAAGCAGCCTGTATGTGGTTAAGACAGCAAAGCAAATTGTATTTGTCATAGCACCCAGGAGCACTCAGTTCTGCACTGAGGTAGGACTGTTCCCAGGACCTCGGGATATCTGAAACTCAGGGACACATGGTGACAAAAAGTCCCAGAGCATGTGCTCGCCACCTGCGATTCAGAGCCTCAGCCCCTTTACTGGCAGAAGCTTTCCAGACCTGGAGAGAAAGCAGCTGTAGATGGAGCTAGAGAAGCACCAAAAGCCACTGCTGCTGCCATGGCAGGAGGGGACAGTCCCAGGCTGGTGGTGGAGGTCCCTGCAGGCGGCTCCTGGGGGCAGGGACCCAGCCAGGGGGAACAGGCAGGGGCTTAGCCCAGCCCCTGGGGCTCAGACTATGCCAGGATAGTACCTGGGGGTACCCACACCCCCAGAATAGTGCCTGGGGTGCCCACAGCCCCAGGATGGCATCTGGGGGTACCCACACACTCGGTCCTGTCCCTTTGCACTGGGCATTCACAGAGTTTTCAGAGTCCATCGCCCAGTGCGTGGGGACAAATCCTACTCCAGGGGATCCAAGTCAAGAGAGCAACTGAGTACTACCCTCCAGACCACTGGGATCCAAAGAGTTCTCCACCCCCATCTCCCTTTTTTTTCCTTTGGATTCAGTAGAAATTGGCTCCTGCTGTAGCTTTCCCTTAAGGAGCAGCAGAGCTCGCAGTGCTTCCCTCTGGCACACTTGGCGGGTTTCAGCGTAGCATTGGGTGAAACGCGGGCGTTATCACCACGTGCACCAGATGGGTGGTTGCTCCAGGGATGTTCTGGCTGTGGCTGGCGTGGGTCCAGCGGCCGGGTGCTGCTCACGCACATCCGTCGGCTCTCAGATGGGGATGTTCCAAGGCCAGACAAGGGACGCCTCTCCACATCTCCGCCATTAAGGATATCAAAGGGTGGCAGGAGGTCTGTCCTAACTGTGATTAAATATAGCATCATTCTCCTTGTCTCCTCATGCTATGCTTAAGTTATTGCACAGAAGAGAACGCTAGGCTCAGTGCTGTGATGAGGTGAGCCTGCGTCCAGCCCAGCCTTCACCCTCCGTGGGTCACTCAGCCTCCGTTCATCGCTGGTGCCAGCAGAGGGGCTGTGGGATGCTGGCTGTGGCAACATGGATGCTGGGCACATGGGTTTTTTGAGAGACAAGGAATAACTCCTGAAATGAATAAACATGCCTCTGGATGATAAATCTCCTGAGACTCCTTCTCACAAACCATGACAATGTCCACCCTGGGTGAGATAGGAGCTGAGGTGTTTTATGGATCAGGATTTATTTTCTTCACTTGCCCTCTAAGTTACTGCTGCTTTTTGGTTTTCTTCTTTCTCCTAAAGCTCAGTAGGAGCCGTGGCTGTCACGTGGACAGTCAAGGGTTTGCCCATGAATGTGCTGTGCTTGTTTGGCTCTGTCCCTTCGTTACCACCTTCAGGTCAATTCGCAGGTTACCCTGGAGGAGGAATGCTGGTGGGAAGGTGTGGAGTTGGGAGAAAGCAGGGACAAAGCCGTCCCATTTCAGCCCCTTTGCTGACTGTCTTAGGGATCGCCTTGGAATTTCCTTTAAGGCCAGCGTGCTGCTTCATGCGCGAATCTTGTGCAGGGAAGCTTTGCTGCTGTGCTTGTTTGTTTGTTTGACTGCTTTCTGTTTATCTGCGGAAACCAAAGCCTGTCTTCAAGGTTACTCTGTGCGTCGACACCAAACATGACAACTCCTTCTCCAGCCAGGCAGCGGGGGAATCCAGCTGAGTGACGGAGCGGTACTGTGGCGGTGGTGGCTGCGGTGGCCACGCTGCAGGCTGGTGAGCGGGAACCTTCCCTCCAGCCCAGGATTTCGGAGGGAGCAGCACCGACACCCTGCCAAGCACCCAGTGCTGGGTGGGAGTGTTAAGAAACAGTGTAGGTAAAACCCACCAGCTTCATTTGAAGTCGCAGAGCTGGAAGGATGGTCCTGAGGCTGGTGCAGGGCAGGGACTTACAGAGCCACTCACTGTCTCTGCTGAGAGGGGAGCAGGAGATGGTGCTGCTCCCGGCTGGGGGGTGTCTGGACAGATGGACACCAGGCAGGAGCATCCTTTCTGCTCTGGAGGCCCCAGAATGTGCTATGCTCTCAATCATAGAACCATAAAATGGTTTGGGTTGGAAGGGACCTTAAAGATCATTGAGTTCCAACCCCCTTTCCATGGGCAGGGACACCTCCCACCAGACCAGGTTGCTCCAAGCCCCCTCCAACCTGGCCTTGAACCCCTCCAGGGATGGGGCAGCCACAGCTTCCCTGGGTGACCTGGTCTCACCACTCTCACAGGAAAGAATTTCTTCCTTTTGTGGGTCTTCTATTCAAGGGAGCAACTTGAAGCAGAGGAAAGCAATGAGATGGACCCATGGAGCATCTCCTGTATCATCCAAAAGCAGACTGCATCAGATTTGGGGCTGGAGCCTTTCCCGGTGGTACGATGCGTTTACGTCAATGCCTGACAACGGAACGGGGCTGACAAGGACTAAGGCAAGATTAAGCATTCAGGAGAAAAGCCCGTCCTTCACAAAAAGAAGGGCGGGCAAGCCTACGGTGCTGCCTTTCGACACGGCCACGTGCCAACACGAAAGCCTCAACCTCCGGCTCCCGCTCCGGGTCTGATGCTCGTGACTTGGCAAAGCGACGCTGCGGCTTTCCCCAAAAGAAACCGTTTCTTTGGGGAAAAAAAAAAAAAAAAAGCATCGCAGCCACCTCTCCCCTCCCTCGTCAAGTCATCGCATCAGCGTAACAGCCTGTATTTGGTGACTTCAACACCCCAACGTTGAGTCCGCATCTTCCCTGCTCCCGCGAGGGAGGAACAGATGCATTTCGAGAGTCCTCGGCGCACTCTGTTCCCAATTATTTCCATTCCTAATTAATATTCATCAACGAACCACAATACCGCGCCTTCAATCAGCCGTCACACACCGCCCACGCTAGATGAAAGGACAACTACACGAGATAAGCAGTTTATTGGATCAAAAGTTCCCCTTTAGACGAGTAGACAGCCATTGCCATGGCGTAAAACCGATAGCATCCCATCACGGGTGTACGCACGGAGGAGGTATCAGCAAATCTCCCTCTTTAAACCAGAGATTCAGCACAGAGAATGCACAACGCAATTATTATGTTAATTTATCTGCATTTTCCTGCCTGCTTCAGGCTTGAGCTGGAGGTAGGAAGTTTTGTTTGAAAAGCTGGCGTTTTGTGTCACCGAAAATGGCTACTTCAAAAACCTCAACTGACATCCAATTATACCACCAGTGAGTCAAGCTGAATTCATAAAACCACAGAATGATACGGGGTTGGAAGGGACCTCTGGAGATCATCTAGTCCAACCTCCTGCCAAAGCAGGTCCACCTAAAGCAGGTTGCACAGGAACGTGTCCAGGGGGGTTTGAATGTCTCCAGAGAAGGAGACTCCACCACCTCCCTGGGCAGC
>JAOXJK010000007.1:4916362-4945152 GCA_025774025.1 Xenus cinereus
GCAGCCACAGCTTCTCTGGGCAACCTGGGCCAGGCTCTCACCACCCTCACAGCAAAGAAGTTCTTCCCCAGATCTCACCTGTGGCCACCCCGCGCCTGCCCTGCCATGGGTGGGGAGCAGCTGGGACTGGGACATCAGGGGCCCTGCCGGGAGAAGTTGGCAGGCAGGCAGGAGGGCAGGCAGGAGGGCAGGCAGGAGGGCAGGCAGGAGCGCAGGCAGGAACGGGCTCCTCTGGAGCAGCGTCTCCGCTCCCGCCCGCCACTGCAGCTGGGCCTCCTCTCCTTCCTCGCTCCCCTCCCAGCCGACCCCGCGGCTCCCCCCTCTCCCCGCGCTCATCCAGAATGATTATTTCAAGGAAGACCTGCCTTGGCAGCCCGACCAGAAATCTGGTCTGGGGGAGTGACCGGCATTGCTGGCTGAAGGACAGGTCATGGCACGGCGCCAGGGTACTGCTACCATTACGCCTGCCAAGAGCTCGCAGATGAAGAGCGAGGCTCATTGAAGACAAGATGGATTACTCTTCTTGCTGCGGCTGATTTATCTAGCTGCGATAACAAACACCCCACAGATATAACATAAATCTGGTGGACCAGATAGGGCTGCCTTAAGGCCAAAATCGTTGGTCTGGAGCTGTAATTAGCCCCAGGCTGTGGCCTCCAGGCCCACGGGAAGGGTTGTCTGGATTGGGGCTGAGCAGAGCCCCTGGGTCCGTACCCCACTGGATTTGGGTCAGAGGGTCCTGTTCACGCTGTGGTCTGTCACTGCGTGGGGCAGAGGGACTGTCCCTGACATCATGTGGCACTTGGTTTGCGGGAGGCTGCCGAAAGGCCCCCCCGGGATCGATGCTCAGTGGGAAGGGAGGTCTGCTTCCCAGATCTCAGCTCCCCTGGAAATTACTTCCTGGTAGTTTCTGGTTTTGAGGCCTGAAGGAGGCGTTTCCTGAGGGATTTTGGATGCACGAATGACCAGGAGCGCGGGAGAGCTTTGGGAAGCCGAGTGCCCAGTGAGAGACGCCTGCTCCCCCCAAATGAAATGGAGGAAGAGGAGAAGGAGGAGGGATGGGGCATGGACTGTCTGTCCTTTGAACTCTCTGTGAGGAGCCTGGTCTCAAATGTCGTTTTAAGGAAGGTGCTTCCTGCCCAGCTGTCCCTGGCTGTGCCGTGCCCACTGTCTGTGCCCCTGCCCCTTAGCCCGGGTCCTCACCCATTCTAGGGCTCATCAAACCCATTTGCTCCTGTCCCGAGTGGCACAAACCAGCTGTACATCCCTAACCCTGCCTGTGCTCTCTCCTTTTCAGGGCCTGTACATATTCCTGGTCTATGCAATCTATAACAGCGAGGTAAGAGATGCCCTTGGTGGGGGCTCAGTCACTCGTCACAGCGACTGTTTATTAGCCGGGGCGGGGGGGGTAGCTGGGGTTGTAGTGGGTGCAACAGGCAGCATAGCCCCAACTGGGCTTCTGGGGCAGCGGTTGCGTTTTCTCCATGACTTGCTGGAGGATCTCTTGCTCTGCTAGAGGTGCTGTGGTCCCCTCTAATGTCCTTGCTCTGCTCCAGGTGAGGAATGCCATCCAGAGGATGAAGGACAAGAAGAAAGCGCTCTCGTTCACAGTAAGTTGCAAGGAAGCCCTGATGCCCTCTTTGTTCACCAGAGGAGGGTAGATGTACTAGATGTACATTTGGACTCCTTTGAGGAGATGATGTCGGAAAGAAGTCTTATTTTTCTCATTTATGGAGGGAGCATGGCAGAGTCTCGTCTCTTTGCAGTCCTGTTGGACAGCACAGACCCAAAGATAATCTACCCTGATGAGGCAGCAGCCTGCTGTACCTGGGTGGGGTGGGAGTCAAAGTCCCAAGGGCCACAGGGCAGATGAAATCGATCTTTAAAGTTGGACCTGGATCTAGCGAAGACTCATGTTGCAATTTTCACTGTCCTGTACCTCTTCCCTGTCATTACAGAACTGCTCTCATCCCATCAACTACTTATCAAGTCCAAGAAACACGACCTCCTGGGAGACAGGGAAACTGAGCCCTTCTGCAGCTGAGAGTGCCTTGTCGAGCCCTGTGCAGAAAGACCCTCCAGTGAAGAACATCACCAACAAAGGTAAAGAGGGTTGCCATTGCTGTTGGCCCAGGCTGTGTGATGAGACCACAGTGAAATGTAGTAAAATTACTCATTTGCACGCTGTGCCTCTGTGAGCACTCGGGGTCTGGTGCTGCAAATGCAGCACGGGATGAAGGAATTGCAGGAAAGGCAGGGACCATGATGTGGATCTCAGAGGGACCAGGTTCGTGCCTGCAGGCTGGCTGGGTGTGGGCATTGGGGGGGTCTCATCACCACGTTATGCACCATTGCATTCTCTTGACACAAGAATCCATGTCTGTGTCTTACAATGAGTTTTCTGGGGAAGGAGAGGCAAAGGTGGCAGTAGGAAATAGGGGTTTTAGCTTCTAGAAAAAAGGTGTTGTGTGCTCCAGCCAGTTTGTGGGTGCAATTATGCAGGTAACCTGTTTGGTCCCTTTGCTCCAGTGGGAGATACTTAGGGGACACAAAGCACCGAGTTCTTGGTAAAGCATGAATATTTCTACTCCCTAGTCTCCAAACTCATTGTGCTGCTTCACCCCCCTAGGAAATTTTGGAGCCAAAATTCCCATGGGAATTTCATCAATTATGTCACCCGAGAGACCGGTATGTAATGTCTTCTGTTATTCTTCCACCTTCAGCCATACCAGCACAGTGGTTAGGTAGGAATGGTGCCTGGTGGTTCCAGCGAGGGGCTGGGACTGAGGCCACCTGGTAGCGTTACCAGCTCTTGCACAAATGCAGTGGTTTGTGTTCAGTCCATCTCAGAAGCTGCTTGACTTATCCACCCCGTGCACAGACTGAGGGTGACGCCGATCCCCTCTGTCCCAGGGTGTCAGAGAGGTTGCTGAGCGTTGCTGAGGGGCCGGGCAGCGTGTTGGCACCGCATCCGTGCTCTCCTCCTGAGGGCCAGTCCAACACACCACCTGATAAAACCGAGAGGGTTTTGATACACATCCTGAAGACTCTGGTTCATTAAGATGCATGCTTATTATCAGCACCATATTAGGTCATTTAAATCATTTGAGATGTATGTTTTCATGCCCACAGTGGCCACTCCGGGTAGTCAAGCCAGATGCAACCAAGTGTTTGCTGTCTTCTGTAGGAGCATAAGATGGAGCACAAGGTGGGCTAGTGGGCAGGAGCTCCCGGCCAGTGACCTGCCGTGGCTGTGCTGAGGGCAGGGCTTGGCTCAGGAGGCGATTGCCAGAGCTGGGCAGGGGCAGGGAGCAGAGGACAACAGGGGAGAGAGCACATTCTGGGGGCAGGAGAGGAGGGGGTCCCAGAACAGCCGATTTCCAAGGCAAGCTCACCCCTGAGCCCGTGGGGAACCAGCCGCCAGGAAGGTGAAGAGAAGGACCAGTGAATTTTGGCCAGTAAAGCACCAAGCAGAGGCTGGTAGGGACCAAGGCAGAAGACTTCCCCAGGGACAGCAAAGGAGAATGAGGCAGCAGGGACTCGCTGTCCCTGCGGTGGGCGAGCCGTGTCCCTCCGGGGAGGGCAGGCTGGGGTGTGCAGGAGTGTGATGGAGAGTCAGCAAGGTAGGGCCTAAAGCAGGGAACAATTTAAATTTGACTACTCTGGTACAACTTCCATCTCCCACTATTGAAATGATCATCAGTCCTTGTGCACTTGACATACAAGTGCTGTAATTTCCTCAGAATAAAATCCAACACTACTTTCATATGAGTCTCTCGCTGAAGGATCTCTCTCTCCCTCTCTAATATTTATCCTTTGAAAACCTGTGTCACATAGACAGCTCTTATTTATCCAATAGATAATACTTCTATAGCTGGCATATCGTTTTGAAGCCACTCAATAAAATCCATATTTTCATCTCCTGTGATTTATATTGTGGTTAATGCAGTTCCTCCCCTCGTGCTGAGCGCCCACCGGGATTCGCTCGCAGGTGATGCTTTTCTCAGCCAGCCAGCTGCTGGCCGTGTAAACTGGGACCAGGGCTAAGCCCCTGGCACCAGATATGAGACGTGGGCCAAAGGGATTAGCCCAGGGGCCTGAGCTTCCTAAGGCAGGGAGCATTAGGAGGCAGCGGATCCCCTAAATGCCAAGGCCGTGGCATTTCCTCACAGGCAAAGACAGAAAGCGCTTTCCTCCGTGTGAGGGTCACCGAGGACTTTGCTGGATCTTTGCTGCTTAAACATTGCGGTTTTAATATACGTGTTTCCTTTTTAACTAACATGGATGCAGCAGAAGGCGAAGCTGCTGCCGGTGCCCGCCCAGGGATGGGGGCTCGGCCCCGCTGCCCGTGGGGTGGCAGCGTGAGGGTCCCTTGGCATCGGTGTGGGAGTCACGAGGGCTGCGGGCAGTTTTCATCGGCGCAGCTGAGCCCCCGGGGGTGCTACCCTCCTCTGGAGAGGTGCTGCTTTCCCTGCTCCTTCCTTACACGAGTCAGTGCTGTTTTTCCTGCTCCCCGGCTAAATGAGTCACGGCACTCGCTGGAGGAGCGGGGAATTAAGAATGTCACTGGCAGCTGCACAATAGTTTGGATGAAGAGAAGATGCTACTTAAAAACGTTTGAAAACACTTAAAATGACAAAACACTGAGTGAGTGAAGATACAAACACAGACGAGATGTTCTTTGTATTTCAGCTTTTTTAAATGTTGTTTGGTGATATTTGTTGCTGCTGGGCTGGGAGCAGGAATTTCACACCTCACAGAGTATTCGCCATCATTTAAGCACAGGGTGCAGGCTTGTGCATGCTCTTTCCACCGCAGCTCGGGGGGAGAAAGTTCTCTCTCCTCTTCTCCTGGATTTTCCTGGGGTGTCCAGCACCGTGTCCCACCCGCTGGGTCACCGCAGAGGAGGGGTCCCGGAGAGGGCGTGTGGAGCAGGGCACAGCTCACTGCCCCAGCACTGCTGAGAGGTGCATCGTGTCCAGGGACACCCCGCGAGGTGCCATCCCTTGGGGACTGGGAGGAAGGCTCTGGGTCCCGGCCCGTGCGGTGGCTCGGTGGTTGGGTGCTGGGGGAGCCCTGCTGGCCCCAGGGAGGGTGCTTGTGGGTTTCCTACAGTGGAGCAATCAGACCTGTACCTTCTGCTAACAAGTGTTCTCCCCTCTTTCAGGCTGTAGAGCTGACAGCGTTCAAATCCTCAGGTAACATTTGTCTTCGTTTTTGTCTTTAATTTTTGTTATTGCTGATCCTGGTTGCGTGGTGGAGTGCTGCCCAGAGGGCAGGTGAATTTTGCTCAGGCTTTAGGAAGCATTTTATTTGCAAACTGCCCTGGTGGGTGCAGTCCTGGCCAGGCTGTTGGGCGATCGCTGAACAGATTGAGGGAGGGTACAAAGCCCCAGCACCTCTGCCGGCGGTACAAAGCCAGCACCGATGGCTCAGCCGCGGGTGCCCAAATCACAGCACCCACCTGGCTTCTCCCCAGAAAGGTGCAGGTCTCTCTGCACTTTTCTTGTTGCCTCTGTGTGTCCCCAGTTGGCTGCAGGACGGCTCCCTGGGCCCCTCCGTGCCACAAAGCTGCGGGTCGCAGCCCTTGGCAGAGGGGCAGGGGGTACTGGCAGGTTCCCGATGCTGAGTGCTCTGCACCCCTTGAGGCACAGCGGGGACCAGCACCCCCCACTGCTTGGCAAAACCCGGGCTGCTTTCAGGGGTGGCAACAGCTTTTTGCCTCCACAGGGTATTTTAAACCAGCAGCTGCGGCAGGAAGCACTGGTGGGTGTTAGAAGTGCCTTGCTCCCAGAGAAGGGTTGTTCCAATGGGGCTGGATTTATGAGCTTAAAAGCAGCCATTTAGCTGCTTCTGTTTCAGGTTGTAGAAAGGCCAATGTCACCATGGAGGTGGGTAGAATTAAAACCAGAAATCCCTCCTAAGCCCCAAACCTCTGCTCGATTGCAGTGCTGGGGGAGGCTGGCCAGCCACAGCTCCCTGCTCCGGCCCCGGCTTCCCAGCCTGGCTTTGGGCAAGGCACCGGATCCGCCGGGTCTGGGTGTAGAATATTTAGCTTTATGTTTTTTTTAGCAGCCACTGCTGAGTGCTCCCAGCACTCTCAGTGCAGTCTCTGGACGGGGCCACTCAAGCAGACAGTGCAGTGAAGAATCACCAGGGGTGGCTTGATATTTTTTTTCTGCATTGTTACATTTTCTTTTGTCAAAGGAAGCAGTGCATTAGCAGGTTTCTGATTTTGCTCCACATCAAGTGTCTAAGCAGGGCATGCTTAGACTATTTTTGAGATGATGCCACCCAGAAGCATTGCAGCTTTCCTCCCCACAGTGGATGCATGAGCAAGGCAGGAGCGGTGGCATCGGGAGTAAATGTGCCACGGCATTTCGGGTGGGGGAGTGGGGTCTCAGAGGTAGTGAGACCTACAGCCCGCACATGCCTTTGTGCTCTGTCCTCCCACACCCTCACTTGCTCCTGCACACTTTAATCCAGACACACGTGTCATTAAACTCCAGCTGTGCAAAGGGGCGGGTTGGTTTAGTTTGGTTTTGCTTTCTCAGGTAAGCCCTCAGTATATTTGTAAATATACTGTAAATATACTGGGTCTGCCCAGAGGATGGTGGGGACACAGGGCTGGTCTTGGTGCTGCTCCCTCGGGTGCCAGCGGATGCACAAGGGCCGTGGAAGCAGCCGGTGGGCTCAGGGCAGCGTGGAGCACGGCCACCCTCTCGGCGAGCACCGAGAGTGGCTCCTCGCACGCCCTGGGGCAAGGGAGCCCCCGCTTGGGCAGTCCTTCAGCCTGGGGTGAACGAGAAGATCTCCTTGAACCAGAAGAGCACTCCTCTGCACACTTGTGTACGTGCAAGCCGGTGTGCAGCACAGTGCTGGTGCCGGCGATGCTGTGCTGCTCCCAGGAGCCAGGCTCAAAGACAAGGGCTTCCAGCCATTAAAAAAAAAAATACTAAAAGGCAGTAATGCCCAGCTGTAGTAAAGCCTGGAAGACCCCAGGGCAGCGCAGCGTGGCACAGGCTCCCGTCTTCACAGCTTGTTCAGCAGAGCAAAATGCTGTGTAGCTCCTGGGGATAACAACTGCCAGGGGAAGCAAACCATAAACCTGTGTGCTTGGTGATGAACGAGAGACAAATCATTCCAACAGGCACCGCTTCCCTTCTTCTATTTGTTTTCTCCCGTAATAGTTTATTGAAGAGACATATTTTGCCCCAAGCATCTTTATTTGAAGGTTTCCAGGCAGCTCTAATGAAAATTGGGGTGGTACCAGCAGGAGGCTGGCAGGAGCCCTCCCGCCCCATGTTCTGGGGGGAGAGCGGGTGGGCAGGAGGAGTGCTGGACCCCGGGCACCCGTGGGAGACTCGGGGCTTAACTGACTTGCCTGCAGCCTCCTGGGAGAGCTGTGCTGCATCTGGGGTGGGATCCACCTCTCCCCTGCTCCAGCCCCTCAGCCAAGCTCCCGTGGGAGCTGTGGGCATCGCTCTGGCTCCAAGTGGGTCCATGGGGAAGGTGGGACGTACCCCCAGCGGTGCCTTAGCACGTGTGAGGACGAGGGCAGATGAAATGCAGGTAAACACCAGGCCAGTTTGGGAACCACAGAAACGAGGAGCTCTGTAGCGTGTCTGTGGCCGGGAGGCAGCGTGGGCTCCCTCCCACCCCTAATATTATTAGGGCTCCCCCCGCAAGGACTCAATTCACTCGGGGAGGCCTCCCGTTTCCGCAGTAATGAGCTCCAGCCCAGCTGTACAAAGCTGTGTGCTGCAGCGAGCGCGCTGCCCGGATTCATTACACCCTTTATGTAAGCAGGGGATGGCCGGGGGGGGGTTCACATATTTGCACAAACAATAAGTACCGTCTTCCTTGTCTTGGCAAACAAGAGCTCCAAGAGGCCTCCACATCCTCCATCTCTTCAAGTGATGGCTGCTTTGTTTCCCCACGATAATTTCATTATTCTGTTTGAATACATTTATATGTTGCTAAGCCACACATAGCAACATGGATCTTGTCTCCACAGCCCAGCCTTTCTGTGATCAATATTGAGTAATTCTGCAACTCTTGTCGTACCGCGTTAAATAAGATCGGTTTTGAAATAATAAGGAAATTGCGGATCTTTGGGATTCAAAGGCAGGACAACACCTGAGTGTCGTGGGCACTTGGAGAAATGCAGACCCCCCCCGATGCCGACCCCTGTGGTGGGATCACCACTGCCGGCTGTGCCACTGTCCTTCCCGACGGGCAGAGGTGCAGGCCGTGCGGCGTCGGTGCTCTCTGCCACGGTAGCGCTGGTATTTTCATTAAATCCCATGTAAACCTCATTCTTCAGCGCTCTCAGAGCTTGGCGCTCTGCACGGCGGGCTAATTACTGAGCAGGGGAAGAGGAGATTTCTCCTCCTCAGCCGCAGCCCCGCGCACGGAGGCTGCTTTGGCTCCCTGCTGTAAGGAGGGTATTTCAGAGACCCCTTCAGGGGCAGGGGGGGCTGTGGGATAGCAGAGCCGCACCAGGAACGGCAGGGCAGGCCGTGCTCCATCCTACGTGCTCTGTTCTGTGGCAGGTTTGGGCTGCGCGTTCTTCCAGCGCGCTGTGGGACCCCCACCAGTGCACCCCCTGCCCCAGACCCCTGCCCTGCCCTCCCTGCCGCCGCAGCTCAGACCGTCTCTCTTTTGCTGTAGGTTTCTGAGAAGTTTCTGGGTGATGGGCCCACAACGTCGCGACTCTTCCAGCAGCTGGGAGGACGGCAGGTCTGAGGAGCTGGCTTTTACGTGGAGGGCTGTCCTTGCCCAGGCAGAGTTGTTAGCCCTGCACGTCTTCCTGGCAGCATGTGCGGACAAAACCACGGCAGGTCTAGGGTGGCACAGGGGGTCTCACGGGGCTTCCTCTGCTGCTGAAGACTGACCCACGCCTCTCCAGGGGCGGGCAACCAACAGGCAGGTATTGTCGTGACTCCTGCTCAGCCTGCGTGCCAGCCCAGGGGTCCCCGTGGCTTGTGCAGCCTCTGCTGGGGTTGCCAGCCGCCCCATGGCACCGTCAGCAGCACCTGGCTGTGCATGGTGGCTGTAGAGCTGGTTTAGCTTGGGGGACCTGGGGCAGGCAGCACGGCAGCAAGCCCAGCTTTGCCTGTGGTGGCCGTGCATCAGGCTCCTGTGCCGGTGAGGATGGCCACCTTGCCCTGCCCCACGCTGGCCCGGCTCACTGCCTGGCCGGGACAGGGCTGGGGACGGGCCATGAAGGAAGCACATGCACTAGGGCAGACAGCAGCTGACTTTGAGTCTTTTCTAAAGCAGCTGATTTCAGTAGCATCTTTAGGATAAAAACCCTCTCCCTGCTCCTCCTCCGGCTCCCACCCGGCTGGCGTGGTCCCTCACCAGTGGCAGTTGCCTTCTCTCCCTCTGTTCTGGTTCTCCTCTTACCTCCCAGTGTTTAGAGCACATAAAATGAGTTGGTTCTTCTGCTGATTACAATGACAGTAAATGCTGATTTTAAAGGCACCCTCCTCTCCTTGTTGCAATGTATCCATGGGAATGGGCGCGTGTTCAGGCGCAGCAGCGTGCCGTGGCTTTACGTGGCTGAGCACAGGGGAGGGGGGTTTGGCCACGGTGCAGGGATCCTCTGCTGCCTTCCCTGGTACAGCATGGTCTGGCCAGCAGGTATGTATCTGCTGTTGGAGCCTGCAGCCCAAGAGCAGCCCCGTGTGGGTCAGGAGAGCGGGGTGCGAGAGCAGACCGTCGCTCCTGTGATCAGAGTCAGCCAAGCAGCATCTCCAGGCACTGGGGTCAGGGAGAGCCACGGCGTGGGGCACATCCCAGCATCCCCTGACTCACAGACAGGGCATCAAACCCGTTGCAGAGCTCTGTGCTTTCCCCCTGGGTTTGCTGCCTGCCACAGTGCATGGCTCACCAGGGGCTCTCGGCCACAGTGGCCACCAAGGGCTACATGAAAAATCCCGAGTCTAAGCTAATTGCCCATAAATGCTGTCATTCCTGAGCTCACTCGCAGAACACGCTTGGAGTCACTATGGCAATTCCTGGCGGCGCTTTGAACCAGATCCTGAGTCACCAATGCCTTGAACCACACCACAGCAGTGACACCCACACACACAGTCACAGTGTCCTGCTCCCACCGAAGGTACGTGACATGCCAGGAGAGTCATCCGTGGGACCCAGGGCCAAGCACTGCGGGGACACCAGGCAGGACATCCCTGCCTGGCTACGGGGAGCAGGAGGAGAGGAGGGGTTGGCACTAACAAGGAGAGTTAGAAAGACAGCCAAAAAATACAAGGTCTGCCTTTTTTAATAACTGCAAAATTTATTACAGTGGTTTGCTCCTGACAAGGAAGTTGGTAACCTCCTGCCTGGAAAGGAAGGGTGGGGAAGGGGAGGGATGAGAAGGAGAAAAGGATGTGAGAGACAGAGAGAGAGAGAGACACTTAAGGACACTTTTCATTTTCTGAAAATAAAACATCTTTTACCTCCCAAACCATTTTCTCCAGTTCTTTAAGTTCACAAAAAGAAGGTGAAACCGAACCACAGACTTCAGGAGGAAAAATGCACAAACATGTTGAAAGCAGAGACAAACATGCTCTTCTGCATCTAACAAGCTTCCACGAACCGCGTGGCTCCAGGTGCAGCGTCCGCAGCTCCTCAAGGCACCGGCTCTGCGCAGAGCCACGGCAGATGACAGCCCCCTCGGAACCAGGAGCAAACACCCACTGTGGAAAACACACCTGAACCAACCCCAGCCGTGCTGGAGGAGCCCCAGCAGAGCCAGGGGGTCTGGCCGTGGCGGAGGGGCCATGCTGGGCTGCCCGGTGGTGGGATGGGAGGAGAGGAGAGAAGAGCATGGCTGAGACCAAGAGAAAGCAGCAGTGAGAGTCCGGTACATCCCAGCTCAGGGGGCTGCAGCCCCCCAGTGCTGCCCAGTGGTGTCCGTGAGCCCCTGTCCTGTGGTGGGAGGGGAACTGGCAGCTCTTTGCTTGTGGCTTTGGCACAGCATTTGCTGTCACCTGGGGACACAGCAGAGCGTGACACAGGATCTGGGGGCTCAGCTCAGCCTGGCATGAAGCACAAGACAATTCTTATTACTCCTTACCCATGTGCCTGGGCAGGTAAATGCAGGAGGGGGCTGCAAAGCCCCCCAGCTCCCCGAGTCCCTGGGCATGTGCTGGCATGGGAGCAGCTCCGGGCTGTTTTCAGCCTGGACCCTGCACCTCCCTCCTGCCCCGCTGCTCTGCCACCATCACCTGCAGGCAGGAAGGGGACAGGCTCCCTCCCTGTCCCATTCTTCCCCTTGGCTCTTCTCCTGGACACGGCTGGGCTGGAGCGAGGCAGGACCTGCACTGCCCGGGCACACCATCGCAGGGCCCCCCGTCCTCGCACTTCAGGAACCAGCTTGGGTCATGGTGCTGGTGCTGCCTGGGCACCATGACCTGCAAAGCTTTCCAGCCGCAGGGGTGTTGTGCTGGCACCAAGGGTGTAGTAGCAGGGCCGCGGGCCCAAATTGTCCTGAGGACAGTCCCCTGCTCCTGGTACCGAATCTCTTGGAGTCTCTGCAGCAAAGCTTTGACATCCTAGAGATGTGCTGACTGCAGACACCCGTGGGCTCCAGGCACTGTGGCTGCTGCAGGCCACAAAGCCATGGCTGGTGCCTACAGCTCCGAGAAAACTAATCTCGGCCGAGGGGTCAGCACCTCCTGTCCCTGCCTGCCCTCGCTTGGCCAGGGCAGCGGCGGGATGCAGAGCAGAGCAGGCAGCCACGCTGCGGGGAGCCAGGAGCAGGGACCCTGGCACGTGAACCTTGGGGTCCCAGCATGGCTGCGTGGGGCTGACATCTCCAGCCTCAGCCCCGGGGTTCTGCTTGGCTCTGCAGAAATCCTCTGCCTCCATGCTGGTGCCTGGGAACATCCCAAATGCCACAAAACCACAACCCAGGGTGGGGGTTCACCTCACCTCTCCCCTGCCCTGTGCACATGGGGCCCTGAGACATGGGGCAGGGTTGGGGGAGGGATGGTAACGGTGGAGAAAGGGCTGGTGGGGGCAGCTGGAGAGGACCATAAATAGGAGAAAAGCCAGGACAGGCTTTACCCTTCCTTCGTGCCGCAGAGCTGGGTTGGGCAGGCAATAGTTCGAGCACCGTGTGTGCAGAGGAGCCGAGGGGCAGCGCTGGTGATGGGGCAGTGCGGCAGCCGAGCCCAGGGCCCCGCAGCCATCAGCCATCCTTACTGTGTATTAAAATAAACCATCTGGGACTGTTCCAATAGTACGGGTTAAACAGCATCACTGAGACAGGCGGGGCGGAGGGGAGGCGCTGCCCCCCAGCCCCGGGCACATGTCCTGCCCCTGCCGCCCCGCTGGCAGCGCCGGGTCCCTGTGGGCGGCCGCGCTCAAGTCCGCTTGGCGTGCAGCATCTCGATGAGGAGGTTGTTGCAGGGCACCTCCCCGCTCAGGTGCTTGTGGTAGAGGTACTCCTCCGCCTGCATGCTCAGCGCCCGGACCTCCGCCAGCCGCAGCAGCAGCTGGCGAAACTTGTCCGTGGAGTGGGGGTAGTGGCAGACGGTGTACTCCAGCAGCGCCGCGTTGGCCTTCTCCTGAGCGTCCTTCGCCAGCGTGTGGTTCTCCAGGTACTTCACATCTGCCAGGGAGGAGGAGGATGGTGATACGGTGCCAAACCCATGTGTCTGCCCCATCCAGGCTGCGCCAGGAGGCACCCACACCCCTGTGTCAATGGCCCTCGTGCACAAAAACACAGCGCAGAGGGGTTCTGCGCCCCATCCCTGCCCGGCCACAGGCTCCTCATCCCAGCTCTGCCTCCCACGCTGAAGACGGACACCCAAGCTCCCCGGCAGCAGGAGGGCTGGTGCCCCCCTGCCCTCACCACCCAGGAAACTACAAAGGCAAAATGAGTTCCCAGCTGTGCCCACACACAGGGAGCTGCTGCCATCAGCCCCCTTTAATTCCCGAAGGTCGAGGAAGCGGCTGCATTAATTCCTTGATAAACCTGGTCTTTCCAATGTGGCAACCGGGCTCCCCAGCCTGGAAACCCTAATCCTCTGAGCCTCACCGGGGCCAAAGCAGCTCCCCAGTAATCCCACTGCTGGGTCTGGGTGGGAAGTGGCGCAGCAGGCACCAAGGATCCGTCAGGGGCTGGTAGCCAACATGGCACTGCTGTCCCGACAGCAGCACTCAAGCACTCAGCTGGGGCACACGGGCCCCAGGGCAGAGATTGTCCCTGGGGATGCCCGGTCTGTAACTGCCACAGCAGGAGGGTGACTGCAGGGACAGCCCAGGCTGGTGGCTTGGGGTTTCTCCAGGCTTTTGGGGCAGCCCGAGCTGGGATCTGCCCTCTAAGGATGCTGCCTCAGTGCTCGGGTTGCCACCAGCGCTCTGAGAAGGAAGCACTGATTTTTAATCTGTGCAACATGTAGTTAAACCAGTCCTGTGTGCAGATTTCAGTGCTTTGGGGGAACACTGCTGTGCGCCACCCCGTCAGCCGGCTACAGCCACACACCCACAGCATCTCACAGAATCACAGCATGATATGGGATTGAAGGGACCTCTGGAGATCATCCAGTCCAACCCCCTGCCAGAGCAGGGTCACCCAGAGCAGGTTGCACAGGAACATGTCCAGGTGGGTTTGAATGTCTCCAGAGAAGGAGACTCCACCACCTCTCTGGCAGCCTGTTCCAGGGCTCTGCTGCCCTCAAAGTAAAGAAGTTCCTCCTCACTCTTAGATGGAACTTCTTATGTTCAAGTTTGTGCCCATTTCCTCTTGTCCTGTCAGCAAATCCTAGCACCCAGCCTGTTTGGGGCGAGTGGTTTTAGTCGATGTGCTGTAGGGCATGGAGGCACCCAGCAGCGCTGCGCTCACTGCCCACAGCCAGCAGCCCTGATGCACCGCCAAATGCAGGTCTGCGTGGGAGCCCGGACACATCCCACCTGTGGGCTGGGAACGGGGAAATCTGGGCACGAGTTCTGGCCCGGGCGGCTGGGAGTTTATTTCTGGCAGAGCCCGGGGAGCGGAGGTGTAGCCAGGGGGGGCTGCGGGGCCCCCGGGGAGACACAGCCCCGGCCGTGCCCATGGCACAAAGTGCCGTGGGTCATGCCAAGATGCACTTTATCAGATCACCCTTCCCTTTTCACTCCTGTGGCACATTTGCTCCTATTGTGGCTGCCTCCCTTCTAGCCGGGTTGTTGTTATGAAATCTCTTTATCTGCATAAGGTTATTGTGCATGTCATTAAAAAAAAAAAAGAATTTATATTGATAAATGTCAAATCTATCCCCTGAGTTGGCTCAACAATAGCTAGTTCTACTCGATGAACTCACCTGGTTCTCTGAAAGACCCTATTCACTGTTTAATTGAATATTTGAATAATCTTTTCATTCCTGCAAGGAATAAAGAATGTTGTCCAAATAACATTGACTCACTTCATTTAGAGACACTGCAGCAGTTGCAAAGACTGTCCTGTGACAAAGCCTCCCATCACACATACAGATATGCCTGGGATTATTTCTATGCCCTCAAGTGTTCTTCCTATTCACAGCTCCTTTTGTTTGGGAGAAGCTGCTGATAAATTGCAAACGCTTAAGGGAATGTGGGCTATAAAAGCCTCTCTTCCTCCCCTCCCCAAGAGTAGCTGCTTCATGAATGTAAGTCATGAAATCGAATGATAGGTCAATCCATTAAGGCTCTATTAAGCCCTTCTGTAGAACAAAGCTAACCTGTGCCGTCCTCATAAATATTGCTATTTTGAGAAGCCCTAATTTTAATTAAATCTCTTTACCTGCTCAGGAGAGAAATCTATTTAGAACTCAAATGGCAGCTCTTGTGAGTGGGGCTTGGCTTTGATTGTGCTGTGGCAGAGTGGTAAATGTGGAAATTCTCTTGTTAAAGGCAATTACATCCTGCACATAATACACAATCCCATCCTCTACAGCTGAGCCTGCGAAGGGCAAATTACTCCAAGTGAGCTCTGCAATATGGAGAGAAAAAGTTGGATTTGGGGCAAAATGATGTATGGGGAAATACAGCTATTTGATTCCACGCCCTCCCTGAAAGCTGTTGCTCTGGGGAAGCGGAACCACAGCCAGGATGGGCACGGTGACTGTGGGGCTGGCTGCGCTCCGGGGGGACGCTATTCCTGCTTGCTGGGCTGGGGGCGGTGGGGGGACAGTCCTCGCCGGTGCTGAGCCCACGGGGCAGCAGCCAGGGAAGGTCCCATCTCCTTTATTTCCCAGCCCGGGCACTGTTTGTGCCACACCTTATCACTGCTTGAACAGCAAATTGTCATATCTAATTTCTCTGGATTTCAAAACAGCTCCAGAGGAACAGAAAGCTGCGGGAGGAGATGCTGCAGGTGCAGGAGGGGACGGCAGCGCAGACACCCGCCCTGCCCGGCCCCCCCGCTAACGGGGACATCCACTGCAAACCCGAGTCAAACCGGTGCGTCCTTCAGACCGTACTGGCCCTGACCCCGTACCCTGGGATGGGGGAGTGGGTTCCCTCTGCCTGCAGCATGTCAGTGCCCCCACTTAACCCAGTAACCCAGCGGCCGTGCTGCTCCTGGAGCAGGCTGGCTCCTCAGCAACAGTGACACACAGCGATGCAGACTCTCCGTCAAGCACAAACTACCAAAACACACGGCAGTGTCCATAGGGCGCAGAGAGCAGCTCGTGGCCCAACTGGCAGGAGCCCCCTGGGGTGGGACATCGTGGATGGAGAAGCGCAAGAACAGACTGAGGCACTGGGACAGGGTCAGGGACGGGTAGGGAGGGGGATGGAGACAGGGTCGCCCCAAGCTGGCAGCACCATCCCAGCTCGGCACCAGCACCCGGCCGCTGCAGGGACCCAAGCACAAGTTTCCCTGGGGAAATGCCAGCTCCTGCCAGGCCCGGGTGTGTGCAATTAGCAGTGGCTGTGGAGGTGTGGGAAGGGAAGCAGCCACGGTGGCAGAGGTGCGAGCCCAGAGCACGACAGCCAGCTGAGCCCCTCGCAGGCTCCGCCACCATCCTCGCGCTGGGAGGTGAGATCTTCTGCTGGGACGGGGCTGAGGGAAGGTGTCAGCACCAGTAATGAAGGCAGCCAGACACCCTGGGTTCCCCGCGGTGCTTGGCACCATCCGCAGCCGCACCGCCCCACAGAGGGCTGAGCGCTCCGGTGGGAATCCCGTGGGCATCCCTGCCTCAGGGTGACGCCTGCGGGAAAGGAGGCGCATCCCTGCCCGTGGTGGATGGGGAGATGCTCCCTGTGGGGGCAGCGGCGCGGGCAGGGTGGCGGCGGGACAGGGTCGGAGCAGGATGGGGGCAGAGTCGCTCTGCAGCCCCTGGCAGCAGCATCCGCAGCTCCCGGGTATTTTGTCTGGGCGAGGTGGGATGGTGTGAACCCGCCGCCTCGGCCCGACCGCAGGCTCCGGGACTGAGCCTAATCAGGAGCCTCGCACAGCCCCTGCCCCGCGCGGCGGCACAGGCCCTCTGACGCAAATCCCGGGAGATAGGGCCGTCCCCAGTCGCTGCCTCTGTCAACATGCCTGTTTTGCCCCGGCCGTATCAGCCGGTTGTTTCCCTGCCCGGTGCGATGGGCCGGTGACCAAAACAGGCTCCTCTCAGCCACCGGGGAGGCAATGTCCCCCACGGCTGGAGGCAGAGCCCAGACCCACAGCAGGAGACGTTTCAGATCCCTCGCCGAGGCAGGGCAGCCGGCAGGTCCCAGCCCTCGCTCCCGCCTCCTCATTAAAAGCCCCTTCGTCACCCATGGGCGCAGCAGCCGGCACAGCCGGACCCCGGGCTGTGCATGCCCCCTCCAGCTGCGCTCCCACCCCTGAGACCCCACAGCAGCGTGGCCAGGACCCCCGAGCGTGGCTGCCCCTCATCCCGGTGCCCCCCACAGCAGTGCTCACCGAGGCTGAAGAGGATGAGGAACTTCAGGCAGACGAATTCCTGCCGGTCCACCTGGAGCGAGTGCAAGTGCAGGACGAGCTCCTGCGCCCGCAGCACCAGCGTGTTGAGGATGGAGCCAGCCTGGGCTGTGATGGTCGACATGTCCACCTGCAGGGACCAGGACGGTGTCGGCCGTGGTGACCCCAGTCCCCCCAAACCCACTGCAGGCACCCCACACATGGCAGGAGCCGAGCACCAGCCCAGAGCACTGACTGAGAATTAGGGGTGTCAAAGCAAAGGCTGACGGGTGAAAAGGGAACCTGGTTTCTCCAGCACTGCTTAAAAAAGAGAGGTGAGTGCTGGCATTGCAGGCACCTGCATCTCCATAAACCACACCTGGGGAGGGACGGGGCCCCCTCTCCCATCCCACCTCTGCAAGTACAGGTGTGGCTGCTGATCTTTCCATGAGAAACTTTTTTCTCCAGAACCAGGAGCTTGATGGGATGGGATGGGACCTTCTTCACAAGCAGTCCCATAGCACAGCAAAAACCACCTGTCCACCCTGAGCCAAGTTGGCCACACTCGACCAGAAGTAACACACAAATCACCCCTGGGACCCCCTCCAGCCCCGCCACCTGGCCCCCGCTGCCCCCTCCGCAGCAGTCACCATGGTCTCCGTGGCCAGCACTCACCTCCTGGCCGGTGACGAGCAGCACGCTGTGCTCCTTGCCGTGCTGCAGCTGCCGGTAGACATGGTCGAACACCAGCAGCTCGCTCCAGCAGTTCTGCAGCAGCTTCATCTGGTCGCCCACCTGAAACACAGCCAGAGCATTCTGCTGACACCCTTGGGGGTGGGAGGAGAGGACAGCAGGACTGGTGCCCACAGCACTGGTTAGTGCCTATAGCGAGGATTGTCACCACCAGCACCCGGGTTACACCCGCAGGCTCATGCCCCTCGCACGCCTTGCACTGCCCTCGCACAGCACCGACCCCGTGCCCGGCAGATGTCCCATGAGAGACCAGCCTGGCAGTGGGGTCCCCTCGGGCGGGCAGGGAGAGCCGGAGCCCACCCCCAGCAGGGGGGACCCCTGGCTGGAGGAGAGGAGACGGGCAGGGGGACTGCACAGAGCCAGCTTTGAAGCATCTCAGCGTGTTTCGGTGGCACTTGCTGGCTCTTATCAGCACGGGTTTTCCCCCACCAGGCACAACCTCTCCAAAACGCACACAAATCTTTAACAAAATGTTTGCTGGCCACGTCCCCAGGTGGGAGGGAACGCGCGGCGGCTGCACAAAGGCCCTGTGTCTCGGGGCAGCCCCTCTCGATACTTTAGAACTAAAGAAGTCGGTACCCAGAGACGCCTCCCTGCCCGGGATGGCAGGTTTGGGGCAGGGGAGGGCACGGAGCTGCACGGGAGGTGCTGGCTGAGGGGCATCACTGCGTCCTGCAGCTGCCAGGTCATCATCTGCCCATGCACCAACACGCGTGTGATCACATGCACATTTGCACTCGTGCTGGTGTGTAGGTGCAGGCACAGGTACAGGTGTCCACAGCTACGCTTTCAACGAAATGCCTGCGAGTCTATGTAAGAAGCTCAGCCCAGGACACAGCCTGCAAGGACCCGCAAAGCTCTGGTGGGAACACCGGTGGGCTGCAGGTAGCGATGGGCTTCGTCCCCTCAGCACTGCTCTTCACGGGACCCCAACTCCTTTCTGCAAAGACCTGAACCCCCCGTCCCCTGCTTGGAGCCCCCCTCTCCTGCAGGGCTGGTGTGGGGAAAGGGCCGGGGGTTATCAGTAATACTTCCCTGCAGAGCAAATTCAGAAGAGCTCTGCAGTGCCATTGTGCTCGCTGCCTTTAATAGAAGGAAGACAGATGCAGTATCACAGGACTGGATAATACCCTCGTTTTGCTGAAGAGGCTGCAATAAACCAGTGCCGGGAGATTGCAAAAGGAATAGAAGTCAGATGAGAAAGAGCTTTATGGTCTCGGAGCCCGGCACTCCCCACGAGCCGCCGGGATTTGTTTCTCAAGTGCAGTGGGTGGTCAGAGCTGGACGCGCAGCAGCGCGGGGAGGGAGATGCAGAGCTGAAGGCAGGGATGGTGGCCAGGGCTGCAGCGCCTGCTCCTGCCCGACGGCATGAAACCTGCCTCTGCAGAGAGGTGCCGTGGGGCTGCCAAGGCCGGGCTCACCACCACATCACCCAAACTGTTGAAGAAACCACAGTACGTGGCCCAGCAGTACAGACCGTGGGGTTTCTGTTCAGCTGCTGAACAAAGAAGCGGGGAAAAGCTCATTCGGCATCAAAACAAAATGGAAATTTTCTGTATTCGTGATGACCTCTGCCCAAGGCAAGTGGCTGGCTGTAACCGTGGCCAGCCCTCGCAGGGAGCTGGGGTCCGGCTCTGGCAGCATGCTGCCAGCCCAGCCGCACGCTCCCGGTGGTGCCGAGCTCCTCCGCTCCGGCTGAGTCGTGGTGTTGTTTTGGAAGCTCCTTCCTGTGCCTCATTCCTGAGCAGGACGAGCTCCGGAAGGGACAGACTGACGGTTTTGCCCTGAAAATGGTTTTTAAAAATTCAGCTTTTCCAAAAGGAAGCATTTCAGCTGTTTCAAAATCTTCTTTTCTTCCTTTAAAAATTACTAATTGGCTTCTCCCAAACTCTGCGGGTGGGTTCAGCTCTCTCGGCAGAGCATCTCCCTGCATCCCCTCAGCAGCACATCCCTCTCCTGCCCCCACGCACTGATGTGCTGCAGCTTTTCCTGGGAGCATCGCACCCAGGATCCCTGTGGCTGTGGCATGGCGGGGACATGGTTGGGAGAGTGATGGGGTGGGCTGGGGACTCTGGGGGCTGGGCAGGGCTCAGGGACATCTCCAGGGACCCCAGACCTGCCTGCACCCCAGCACCAGGCTGGGTGCCCCCATGCTGTAGTGGCAGCGGGCATCCCCCCCGTGGCCCTGCTCCAGCCGTGCAGCTCTTCTGCGAGGGGGTCCCGGCTGGAGACCACCTCCCCTGTGCCCAGCGCCAGCCTGGCCCCCAGGAGGAGAGGGCTGCTAATGGACGGCCACTCAGAGTCAATCAATCCTCCCGGCGAGGCAGCACACACGCACTCTCGCCTTTAAAAGTTAAGCAAAGGATCTTCCTCTTTTAATGTCAAGGCTTTTCAACGGAGTGCTTTATCAAGGACCTGATGCAAGCTGTCTTTAAGAGGCGATTTTTTTTTCATTTATTTTTTTTTTAAAGCAAGCATTTAACCCATTCACAAAACACGCAGGGAAATGCTCCCCGCGGAGGGAGAGCACTCCTCCGGTGCCCAGCCGCTGAGAGCACCTTGCTGCTGGAGGGCTGTGACCCAAGGAAAAATGCATTTCCCTGCGGCAAATGGGCTGGGACCAAGGGCTGGAGGGGAGGCAGGGTGTGTGGAGGCACAGAAGGTGCTGCCTGGGCGCAGGGCTGCAGGACACGCATGTGGATGTAGTTTTAAACCTCCTGCAACCCTCCCTCTGGGTTTGTAGGCACGAGGGGAGGAAGCCCCTGGAAGTGTTGGGGCTCCCCAAAATGTGCCTGGGCCACCCCAGCACCCCAAAGCCAAACCCCCATGGGGATGGCACAGCCCCGCTGCGCTTGCTGTCCTCTGCCTGGCTGGTCCAGGACATCCCCCACCTTGGGTACCACCATCTGCCCTCGAGCATCTCTGCAGCAGAGTGACCCACCAGCAACCCCACTTTGCTGGGAATCCCTGAGCGGGTCCCAGGACATGGATCTCCAGTTCAGCACACCACAGGCACAAGGAGCTCTTGGATGCCCCCGGCCTGCCTTCGCCCCAGGGATGCTCTCGGGTCTCCTCCCAGACCACCGGTGCAGGATTTGCCCCAGCAGCTCCCACGCGGGTGCACAGCCCACGCCAGCGCCCCGAGCCACAGCCCGGGCAATTACTGGGTGCGAGCAGGACCTGTCACCTCGGCTACCGAGAAGTGCGAAAGTGGATTACCATCCACCAGTCACCCGCAATCAAAATCCCTCACAAGTCTAAGGTGTTAATGGTCAATGCAGGTCCCCATCCTCCTGCCCAGATACCACCGCAATGGGCATCTTAAAGCAAAAAACCCAACCAAGACCAGTGTGGCAGGGCCAGGATCCCATCTCCCCGCTGGCAGAGCACACTGCTGTGCCCAGGCTACTGGTTTTTGCTGGTGCTCGCAGGCATCTGGCTGCAGGGCTGCGTGAGCATCGTGGCTCTGTGTGTGTGCCTCGGGAGCACGGGCAGGGCTGTGCCAGCTGGGACGCCGGCAGGCAGGGAAAGCCATCACTTTTCCCCCAGTGCATCGGATGCTAAACATTGCTGCAGCATCCACGACCAGAAGGAGATTTTAAATCTGCCAAAAACACTCTGGCTGTTGGCCAGGAGATGGGGTCAGGCTGACCCATGCATGCTAGAGGCAGGGAAGCAACTGACTACAAATGGGCTCCGTTGTGGCTCCGAGGTCTCCAGCGAGAAGCGAGGGAGAGCAGCCCAGCAGACAGACCCACAGGAACCCCTTTGTCCATGGGAATGGTGTGCCCTCAGCGTGTGTGTCCCCTCCACCACTGGTGCTTGCCTGTGGATGGGAGGGTGGTTTGCCCCAGCCCCACGGGGAGAAGGGACCGAGGAGGGGACCAACACCAACCCACCTCCCCACGGCCACGCCGTGCCCCTCCATCAGCCGCAGGGACCCGCCGCACGCCCAGCCCAGCCTTCGGGCTGAAACCACGGCAATTTGTTTAGCATTCCTGGCTGCTCATCCCAATCTAAAGGTCACTGCACCCCTGTGTGCATGATATTTACGCGTACGTGTGGCAGTAACACCTATATAAACCAGCCTGGGCAAGATAAGTATATACAAACCAAACCGAAACCAGACACAATGTGAGTGTGCAAGTGTGCGTGTGCATGCACATCTCTCTGTCTGTCTCTCTCCATATATATATAAAAAAATTACATCTGAAAGGACAAAGTTGCCTGAGACTCACGACCCAACAAAATATATTTCACCCCCGGCCCATATTTTTCTTCCTGAAGAGATGCTGCAAATCTTCCCTCAGTCCTGACACATCTCATCTAGACTCAGTTAAAGTTCGTATTTATGGGCGTCAGCGCTGACCTCTTCCACCTCCGCCCGCGCGGCCTCGCGCCGCGGCTGCCTGGCCGGCCCTCGATAAACAAGTGGGCCCCCAAATCCCTCTCTGCCGCGCGGCATTATTAGTCTTGCCTCCGAAGGCCAGCGCAGTCCGTAATTCTCTGTCTGGTGACACGAGATGAACGCCGCGACATCAGTCTCCCCGGCGGATTGGCATGGGGACCCTCGTTTGTCAGTGGCAGACTGACAGAATTACTGGCCCTTAAATGAAACGATATATCTGGGAAGTTAAATCTGTTTTCAATCTGACTGCCCCGCGCCTGCGGGCGGACGTGGCGTGTGAGCCGATGTCAAGAGGCCATTAGCCCACCTCCCCCCTGCTTCCCCAGCCGCGGCGGCGGAGCCGGGGGGGCTCTCCCCAGGGGCCCCCACCCCAGCAGGAGAAGACGGCAAAGTGCTGGTCTGTCGCCGGCCCTCGTTGGGCTGCTAGTGTGGGACTGGGAACGGGAACGGCAACGGGAGTGGGAACGGTAACAGCCTCGGCATAATGCTCTTCCAGCCCCTCAGGCAACAGCCCTTCCCCGCCGGTGATGGAGACTGTCACCTTCATGCGGCGGTTCCAGGGGACGGAGGTGGCTGCCAGCGTCCCCTGCTCCCAGGAGCCCTGAGCACCCAGCAGGGACTGCCTGTGTGAAGGCATCGATCTATGAGATCGTGATTTTACTCCCTGCTAGTGGGCTTTAGGGTAAAGCCATAAACTCTGCACTAGTGGGAGTTCATTTACCGCCCCAGCAGCTGTTTGCTTTTATGCGCCGGCAGGAGCGGGAAGGGGGTTTCAGGAGCCACAGTCCTTCTTCCACTTCCCAACGGCTTCTCTCCACATACCCAAGGAAAAGCCACCGCCCCGGCACCGACCCCAGGGACGACACGCACAGAGGGGACTGGGCACCACAGCCCCGTGCCGGGGGCTCAGGGGGAGCCAAGGCCAGCGACGACCAGCCTTTCTCACGCTCCCTCTGGAGTCAGGGAGGGACACGGTGTCCTGCCATCCCTGCCCCTGCAAGACGCTGGAAATCTGCCCCGCGCTCCTGCACGGGCAAAGCAAAAGGCACGAGGCGCCGGGGTGTCCGTGATGGACCCAGCCGAGCTCCCGTCCCTGGGGCACAATGTCCCATGTCCTGGGCACGACGGGGGACATGCCCCGCTCCCGGCAAGTTGCCAGTGGCCCTGCCCAGGTGAGACCTCTCCTGCTGCTGTCCCCCCCAGAGGAGGAGGAGTGCCCGCCGACGCGGATTCACATGGAAACAGCCTATTTTGGTGGCGCAATCAGGCTGACAATGGAGTTACAAGGCTACGCAGCAATGCAGCCGGGAGCTGAATTTACACTGTTTATAATATCTCCTGCAAAACAACAACCACCCTGTTCCCAAAATCCAGGCTGGACGCTGATATGATTGAAACGAGCTCAACCCACCCCCACAATGCTGTTTCCTGACACTGTTCTGGCAGCCGGGGGCTATTTTGAGCCGCGAGGCTCTGCCACACTCAGCTCCATGGCACCCTGCGGGGTGGGCACAGGGAAGAGCCTGGCCCTGTCCTGGGCACAGTCCCCACGGCACTGCGGGAGGAAGGTGATTTTGGGCAGAGCCAAGTAGCTCAGCCTCACACTCAGAGCATGGGAAGCTACCTGGGTCTTCCGCTGCCACAGGACATGGCTCTCTGGGTTTTGGCCCTGTTGCAAAATTTTGTCTCCCATTTTTGCACTGGCTTGGGATCTTAGATCAGCCCAGGAGATGAAGAGAGAATGTCTGAAAGCTTGGCAAGGCTTGCAGGACGGCAGAAACTGTCCCACCCCTGCTAGTCCACCCATTAGCCCCAGTAAATATTTGGGGGGATTTGCTAGGTGGGGTGGCCCGGGAGGACAGGGTCAGCACCATGTCCCCCAGCCTGGCACGCTCACGGGCTGCTGGTGGCAGAAGCAGGTCTGGAGGGGGCTTGGTGAAGTCCCCTGCCCTGGCCAGCCCTGCCCCGGCTGCCTGGTGCTAATAGGCACCCACCTGACAGCATCGATTTTCCTCCTAAAGGCGGAGGAGAGAATTGTCTCAACTATAATTCCTCAACGTTGCATTTTTCAATTATATCTTGAGCTTGACACCGCAGTCACTCTGCCAGCGATTGCCTCCACACCTGCCCCCACCGTGATGAATCTGAAATCATTAGCCCCGCAGCGACAGCGGGAATCACTCCAGCAATACAGCCGGGCCCGGTGCCTCCAGCCCTGCCGTGTGGGGAGCTGGGAGCGGGACGGGGGCACATCTGGTAGCCCCGGGCTCATCCCCACCCCTCACGGCATTTTAGCTCCGATCCTACCCATGCCAACATCCCGTCCTTGTAGCATTTCAGCCCAAATCCTACCTGTCTCCCTCTACCCACCCAGCATCCTTCCCCCTCGCCCAGGCTCCTACCTCCAGCTCCTTGAAGAAGATGCAGCTCCGTGCCCACTCCACGATGGAGAAGAGGGTCTGGTCAGCCATCTTGCACATGAGGCCGAAGGTGCTGAGCTTCTCGTGCCGGCCTTTGCCTTGCTCTTGCTGCAGGCAGGCCAGTATCCGCGCCTTCACCTGGGCCTCGTCGGGCTCCAGCTGCAGCAGCTTCAGGATGACCTCGGGGATGTCCGGGGGAGAGCTGCTGGGGTAGGTCTCTGGGTAGACATAGGCAGGCACGGACTCGTGTGTGTTTGTGTAGTGGTCCGGGTACTCGGACTTGATGGTGCGGTTGGGGAAGGAGGAGTAGTGGTAGCTGGCGAGCGGCGCGTGGCTGGGCACAGTCATTCCCAGGGAGGGCGTCCCGTAGGGGCTGCGCTCATAATCAACGGGCGTCAGGGCGGCGGGGTTGGGCGGCAAGGTCTTGGACATGGTGTGGATGCTGTGGATGGTGGAGGAGAGGCTGTAGTCGTTCTGCACCGGGGACATGATCTGAGGCACGGTCTCCAGCTTGAAGCCGTTGGCACGGATCAGGGCTTTCTTCTGCTGCTTTAAGGCACGGTCCCGCTTGTACATGGGTCCAAACTTGTTCCTCCCGCCGCGCATCCGGTCTGCACGCACGGCTGGGGACAGAGAGGGCAGGGGCTGCAGTGAACCCGCACGGGGGAGACCAGCAGCTCCCCGTGGCATGGAGAAAATGAAGGGAGGGGCAGATTTGGTGGCTAAACACGGTTGGGGGACACTGGGGAGACCTTCACAGAAAGCCACCAGCAAGACTGTGGCCCTCCCAGCCCAGCCGTGCACACCAGGGACATGACATGGCAGGTTCAGGTGCCTGGCCCTGGCTCTTGCCTTGTTGGTGTAACCCTCAGAGCACCTAGGAATTGCAGGAACCTTTGGCTTTAACTACAAAATGGGGTGGGAGATAAAGCAGCTTGCCTCCCTCACAGGTTGGGGGCACAGCCCAGAAAGCCTGGGCAGATGAGGGTCTTGACACCCACTTTTATTTTTACAACCCCTGGCTCTGAACCACCCTGGGATTTCCTTGTTTCTGCAGAGCCTGGGACCCCACAGCCCCCTCAGGACACTGCTTTGCCAGCAGCCCGGCTGCACAGGCTTCTTTTCCTGCAAATCTCTGCCCCTCTTACGGGCAGCACGGCCAGCAGCCCCAGCCGGGCACACTGCACCCCGCGGCAGGGCTGTGCCAGCTTTTGGGCAGGGGGCTGCCTGTCCCTGCCGAGTATCAGCCGTGGCCGAGGGGCTCTGCCGGAGCATCCCGCTGCTGGAATCACCCTGTCAGCCCCATCGCCGCCTCCTGGCTGTAGCAAAGCCAATGTTCCCTCTGAACCCCCAAAGAAACCCAAGAATGTGTCAGAGCGCGAGGGAGCAGGTGCTTCTCTGCAGCGCGAGCTCGTCCCTCCCCACCGCCCTGCAGTCCTCCCGGGGGCTGCTGCCCCGGCTCGCCCTTGGAAGAGCCTCAGCTCGATGGAAGCTCGGAGCTGGACGGCAGTGCAGAGGGATGGAGGAGAGCGCGCCAGCGAGCACAGCCCGCAGACGTAGCATCAAAGGGGAAAAAAAAGCCCTCTGCTAGTTTTTGTCCCCACTGACAGCAGGCAGGTCTTGCTTTTGTGTCTCAGCTGTTACCTCTGCCTCTCTTTTGCCTACTTATCCCAGGCCGCTGGAAGCACAGCCAGCCCCCCGCCCCAGAGAGCCAGGCCGCCTCCCAGGCTCTCCTCAGGCAGGCTGGAAATGCAGGAGCATCGGCCGGGAGCAGCAGCATTTCCAGAGCGAGCAGGAATGTGCTCCCAGGGGAGCCGCCCTGAGCTTCCTCCCTCATTCTGTATTCATGAAAACAGCATCTGACGGGGAGCAGGGCGGCCAGAGGCATCCTCTGAGGCAGGGGGTGCTGTGCCCCCCCACCCCCCAGCTCCTGAAAGCCTGCCCGCACGCTTCGGGGCAACACACGTCTGCCCCGGGGCCGTTCCTAACTTCAGGGGTACAAGGGAGATGGCTGCAGTGAGCACGTGTGGGTACCCCCACCGGGAGCCCCCGTGGGCAGACCCCCCCCACACAGCCTGAACGGGTGCCAGCAGCTCTGGAACCCCCGGCCACACACCCCGGCACTGCCAGGGCACACCGAGACCCCAAACCTCCCACCCGCTCAACGTAGCGCATTTCCACCGCTCGAGGCCGGGCCCAGCGATGCCCAGGGGTCGCATCTCAAGCGGACCCCCATGACCCCACTGATGCTGCCTGCACCCCCACACACAGCGAGAGGGGCTCACAGCCCAGTCTCACAACCCTCTGCAGGCGACCGCTAGGACACCTCCTTCCCTCTCCCGGCAGGAACACAAAGGGAGAAGAGGCCTTTTAATTCCCTCCCGCTCCGCTTTTCCTGCCGTTTCTGCCTCACTTGGGATCGGGAACAACTTGCTATTTGTGCGTCCCAGCTGGCTGCCGGGAAGCAACGGATGCACCCCGACCTCCGGGCTAAGGGGGCCCGAGTGGAGCCACCCCAGGAGCGCCTGCGCCCCCCGGTACCCCCCCGGCAAACCCGTCTGCAGGCACCCCCGAGCCACACAGCCGGGGTGCGGCCAGCCGACACGGCGGCAGGAGCGGGCTCCCAGCTCCCTCCATCTTGCCTGCCTTCCCCCTCCTGCAGAGACCCCCGGTGCCCCAGCGCCCCCTGAGCTCTACCTCCCCTCGCCCACCTCCCCCTGCCCAGGGAGGGGCACAGGGGGTGTCCAGGGGGTGCCCGGGGGTGCGGGCAGGCTTGGGCCAGGGCTGTGCTGCTCTCCCCGGCCGGGCTTCGCTGCAGCATCCCTTCTGGCACTTTGAGGGGGGGCCTCTGTCACCACTTTGTCCCCACAGTCAGCCCTCGGGCTCAGGTCTGTCCTGCGGAGCTGGAGGCTCGCCTTCGGAGCGTCACCTCGGACTCCCTGCCCAAACACACTAGGAACTGAGGAAAGGGTGGGCTCCAGTTTTTGCCACAGAAGAGACGGTCCCACGGGAATATCACCCTCCTCTGGGTGTTCCTCCCCTTCCCCCCCGAGGCTGCCCGGCCGCAGGACTCTGAAGGAGCAAACAGCAGGAAAATAAACAAAAACCTGGCCGCTGCCCTCGTCGGCTGTGGGACCAAATGAGCTCCGTGGGGAGCCAAAACTGCTGAAAATGGCCAAAATGAGACTGCTCCTGTCCCCTCCCAGCCACCCCAAGTGCCGCCCCTGCCTGCCTGCCCCCCGAGCCCCCAGTCCCTGCCCAGCGCCCAAACTCTCCCGCAGCACCCGTCAAAACTGCCAGAGCACACACGGATCGATCCGAGGCACCAGTAACTCCAGTCCGGGGAGGCGGGTGAAACTGGGATCTGTTTGGAGACGGGGCTGGAAGCCATCCCACGCCGGGAGTTTTGCAGGGGCTGGTTTTACAGCTGGATGTTGTGTCTTACTCCCGCGCCTCTGCTCGCAGGCTCTCACCCGGCTGCTGGAGGCGAGCGGCCGCTGTGCCAGCACGCACTGTACTTGCTGATTAACCCGCACCCTGCCCCGCGCTCCGGGCGAGCAAAACCCCGTGCGGGAGCCCAGCCAGGCGGGGGGGGCTCAGCCCGGCCGGTGCCGAGCCTCTGGCCTCTTTCATCCGCTGCAAAATGTAAACGATTTCAGGAGAGAAGTGGGGGGGGGGCGGCTGACTCAGGGGAGGGGAGGCTCCTTTCTGCATCTGCGTTTGCTTCGCGGTCGCTTGCCAGCGATCCGTGCCCCCCCCAGATGTGTTTTGTGGGTCCGTGGTAAATGTTGGAGAAACCACAACACATGACTCGGGGATGTTGGGCCCGACTCTGATATCTCAGTCGGGATCGACTTCTCCGACACGAACGAGGTGGCGGCTGTGGGGGCTGCAACCGCACTCCCCGGGAGTCGGACGAGAAATCCGTTACGCTAAATGTCACCAAGAGGAAAAATATAATTCGCGGTGGGTCTGCAGCAGTTTTATCGCGAGCCCCATAATTTTTAACGTTTTCCTTAAGTCTCGGCTTCTGGAATTATGCGCTTAAGGAAAACAATAATTTCTACCCTATTTCCCAACCATTCTGCCGGTAAAGAAAATCCTGGGAAGTTGAAGCCGCGGCAGCCAAAACCCCCGGGAAACGCAACAAAAACAAAAAAAGGGAAAGCGGGAGGCGAGGCGAAAAAACGAATTTTTTTTTAACTCGGGAGGGAAAAACGGAATCGAAGCGGCCGCGGGAATTGCCGGCCCGGGGCCGCGGCGGGGCGGGCGGCGGGGACGGGGACGGCGCGACCGGTACCGGGGCACCGCGCGGCCCCCG
>JAOXJK010000007.1:4946492-4974653 GCA_025774025.1 Xenus cinereus
GGCCGGGGGGCGCGGGGCGGGAGCAGCCCCCTCCTTGCCCTGCTGCTCCGGGCTGGGGGACGGGACCGGGCCAGGCCCCGGCAGCACCGGGCTCTGGCCTCGGGGGCTCCGGGGGCAGGAGAGGCACAGGGGGGGGCTCTGCGGGAAGGGGCTCCGGACCCTCCCTGCTCCCCCTGGGGCTGGTGGAGGTGCCCCACACCATCCGTGGGGAGCGACGAGCCCCCCGCCTCCCCAGGCAATCAGCCTGCCTGGGCCGAGACCAGTGTGGGAACCGGGAGTCCCAGAGGTCAGAGGACAGTTAAACGTGCCAAGGCGTGAGGAGCACCCCACAGCCGGCCTTGCCCAGCGCTGAGTCCTCAGCCCCCCGTGTCCTGCCACAACCACCCCTGTTTCCCCACGCCAGGGAGTCCTGCCCCACGCCGACTGCGGGGAGGTGCTCAGAGCGCCCGGGGGAAGCTTGTGAGGAGCACTGGGGTGTGCAGCGGCTCCTGACGCCTCTGGGACCACTACTAACGAGCTGATGGCTCTGACCCCGTGCCGGCCACCCCGTGTGGAGCAGCCACTGCCAACAGTGTCCTGGTCCGCCTGTCGGACAGCGGTTGCTCGCTGCCAGTATTTAATTAATTGCTTCATACGTAGGGATTCTTAATGAAATGTTCCATGACGGCAGCAGACCGGCAGAGGAGCACCCATGCTCCCGGCACGTCCTGTTTATTGGGATGCTCCCAGGCCGGCTGGCCACACGCCGCGGCCCAGGCACTCGGCCGTGGGGAGCTCGAGGCTCCGGCTCTGAGCCGGGCTCTGGAGCTGAACCCATCCCATCAGGGATGACCAGCTCGGTCAGGAGACCCTTTGTGGCTGGTGCAGAGTCACAGCCTGTCCCAGCGCGGGCAGGAGCCTGCTGCCTGCACAGACCCCGGGGAGGGAGCTCCCGGTTGAGGTGTTTTGATGCCGAGGGAGCTGCAGGGAGGGCAGCGGTACCGAGCTCCGAGGCCGTGGGCACCTGGAGCTGCTGCCCGGCCGGGGGCCGTGCTGCCAGCAGAGCCCCAGGAAGGGGAGCCGTGGCTGCCTGCCCCAAACGGCTCATCCCACACGGCTCATCCCGCACAGCTGATCCCACGGCTCATCGCACACAGCTCATCCCGCCCGATTTATCCCGCCCGGCTTGCCCCACGCGCCCGCTGCCGCCCGTGGGTGGGGTGGGTAGGAAGCGGCGCTGGCAGGGAGAGCGGCAAACGGGAAGTGGGCTCGGCAGAGCATCGCTCCAGAGCCACCAGGAGTGGAGCCCGGGCTAAGAATAGCAGCAGAGCAGCCCCCGGTGCGGGTCAGACGCTGCTTGGCCGGGAAGGAGCGCTCCCACCGCCGGTGGAACCCCTCGGCCACGGCCCCCGCACTCGCCGTGAGCTCCCGGGGGAGCTGCCGGGCAGCTGCAGAGCGGGAGCTGCCATCCGGGAAGAGGAGCCCAAGAGGGACCGCGGGTCGGGGGAAGAGCTGAGCAAACATCGCAAGGAACAAAAGCGACACGGAGCCAAGGGCTGCGGTGCCCGCTGGCGTGGGATGGGGAGGGGACGCAGGCTCAGCTGACCCCAGACGCCAAGGGGTCCCAGACGCCTCCCACGCCTGCTCCGGGGTGTGGGGGCCACACTCCCACGGGTAACGCAGCGCTGGGGTGACTAGAGACCCCCTGGCAACGCTGGCTGGGCTCCCAGAGCCCCTCGGCAGCCAGAGCCGGCATTCCTGGGCAGCAGCATGGCCGAGGGGCCAAGGCCACGGCGAGGCCTCGCTCCACTGCCCGCGGTGCGCAGAGCCTCCATCCCCACGCCCGCTGATGGAGACGGGACGGGAAGCGGAGGCCCACGCACCACTCTCGCTTCCTCGCCAAGCCCTGCCACGTCCCCAGCTCTGTCCTCGGCCACTGCCATGCCCGGGAATGGCGGCAGTGGGTGGGAGACGGGTGGGACGGGGGGGATTGCGGTTCTCCCTACGGCCACATACTCACCGTGAGGCGGCTGCCTGCCCCACTGCGTGTGGGGCCAGCGCGGCAGGAGACCCTCGCTCACGCTGCCGGCCGGGAGCTGCTGCCCGAGGAGCCTTCGTGGGGTGCTGGGCACCGCTGCCCCGTCCACAGTGGGCTGGGGGATTTATGGGACCCGTCTCCGCCGGGAAGGTGTCGGGGCTCTGGCTGCGCACACGCCGTCCTGGGCAGGACACCGGCCAATCTCCTCCCCGCGGGGGCCAGGCTCAGCCAGGATGGACCCACTTCGGTGCCTTATTGGCTTCTGCGGCCACGTGACCGCGATGAAAAACATCATAATTAAGCTACAAAACTCTGCCCATAAACTAGCATTAGAAAGTGACAGTGGAGATAAGTGGGACCCCCGCGGCAGATAACGCGCCAGGGGAGAGAGACCCTGCGGGGAGGCGGGGGGCACCGGTGGGCGGCAGCGAGCGCACCCACGGCCACGCTGATTTATGGCCCGGGGCAGGAGGGAGGGGACCGTGGGCAGGGGGCAAGATGCCTCCAGGAGGAGGACAAGCCCACAGCACCCCTCCAGCTCTGGGACCTGCAGCCGAGGCCCCACCAGCCCTGCGGGGTCTCCTCGGCGGGGAGGGGGCTCCTCCATGTGAGGGGCCCTGTGCCCAGGGTCCCTGTGAGCTCACAGCACCCGCAGCCAGCAGCACCATGTGAGCCAAAATGGCACCAGAGGGAAGTGGGACCCCCTGTGCCCAGGCGGTGGCAGCCCCTGGCAGTGGAGGTGTGTTTGCCATGTGGGTTCCCCCACCCGCCATTGCCGGGTACTGTTCTGACCCACGGGCACCCCCTGGCCGTGGGGCTTGGGTTTCCCATTGCCCTGCAAAAACAGAAGGGCAGCAAGGCCAGGGGCTGGGGTGAGAGGCCGTGCATGACACCTCCCGTCCTGCCAGAGTGGGGGTTTGCTCCCACTGCCGGCCCCCTGCTCCAGCCATCCATCACCGCGGTGTCTCCCTGCCTGTTTGCACGCAAGGCCCCGCCCTCGGCCCACGGTGACCACGGGCTGGCCTGGCCAGGGACCACTGACACCCAGGGTGCCACGGCAGGATCCACGATCCCGGGGTCAGGGAAGGGCTCGTCCCCCCTGGGCATCGACACAGCCCTGACATGGCGCGATGGTGACAGACCCTGCAGTGTCCCCATGCCGAGTGGGAGGTGGCAGGGACCCCCACGGTGCTGCAGCCACGGGGAGAGGAGCGGGAACGGCGAGCTGTACAGCCCTGCTTGTTTTTTCCTCGCTCTGCAGCTGAAGAGAAGAGAAAAACTAATGAAAACAGAGCTCTGGAAGAAGCGCCAGGCCCGGAGCGGCTTCCGCCCCGATCCCCAGCAATTATCAGCCGCATGCCAGATGTTCCGACGCGATGCCAATGTCAGAGAAAATAAATCTGTGGCAGGTTCAAGGTCCCCGCCGGGCCGGCACGCAGCGGCTCGCGGCTCAGCACCGCGCGAGGCAGGGACGGAGCTGCGGGGCGGCCGCGGCCGCTTCCTCCCGCCGGGCATTGTTCCCCTGGGAAGCCCCGGCCTCACGCCGGCCGCTTGCTATTTTTGCAGCAAGGTGCTTTCAGGGGCAAATACGTCCCCGCCGGCCTTGGGCACTTTCCTTTGCACGGGCCCTTGCCAAGGCCGTGGCCCAGCTTCTGCAGCGGGCGCGTGGCCCCGGGTCAGGGCCGGTGCATGGGCCCCGGTGCAGCCCGGCAGGTCCCGGCCAGCGGCTCCGGGAGGGCAGATTTGGGAAGGCCGCTCCGGAGCAGCCGCTCAGGGGCCGGGCGGAGCTGGCTCCCAGCAGGGTGGGCACGTGGGGCTCCAGCACCGGGGATCCCCAGGTCCCTCTGCTGCATGGCCACCAGTTGGGCGCCACCATTGATGCCAGGGCCCTGTGCAGCAACAGCACCTACCTCTTGCCCATGCTGTTGCTCTCCTTCCCTGCCCTGTGCCGGGCTTGTGCTGGGACATGGGACTAGCTGTGCCCCAGAAGACCCTGGGTACCCCAGGCATTGCGTGCCCACACAGGCAGGAGCAGCCAGAACACACTGAGCCCGTCCTGAAGGCTGTGCACAGCCCCAGGGGTCCCTGGGGACATGGAGGATGTGCAGACTGGGGTGACATTTTGGTGACCACAGCACCCAAGAGGGAAGAATGAGGTGGCCCTGAGCTTCCAGCCTCACAGGTCTCCAAGGACGTGCTGGGGGAGGGGAAGGCTTTTCTTCAGGGATGAGGATGGGCCCCAGAGTCACTGCCCTGCCACAGCGTTGTCAACTGGCACAGCCTCTGCTTCGTGCTCCCAGTGGGCCCAAGCACCAGCACGTCCATCACCAAAGCCCCAGCTTTTGGTCCAGTGACTGCCCTGCCCCATCTCCTCCTGGCCGGGCCGTGGGGCCGGCGTGGCCACGGCACAGCCGGAGCCCGTGGAGCCGCACCACCTCCCGTGGACCCAGCCGTGCTTTGGCTCCGTGCTGGTGCGTAGCCTTGATGCTCAGCAAAGCATATCTCCTTCTTGGATTTTATCTCCATCCACTCAGCTTATCGGCGGCGGGGCAGCCCTCCTGCCTGCGCCACGTTCCCGGAGCGTGCCTGCAGCAGGTGTGGTCAGCACTACTGTTTGCCAGATCTCGCTGCCTGCGCCGCCGGCTGCCCGCAGTCCCTGACTCCGGGGCCCGTGCCGATAATGCGCGCGCGGCGAGGACTTTGGCGATAGCGTTCCCGATGACATTACCTTGTCCTCTGCATTCTTCCGATGCCACGCACGCCTTCGCTCGGGGGTGCGGGCGGGCCCGGTGCATGGCGGCGTGCGCAGATGGTGCGCAGGCAGCGCCGGGAAGTGCTGGTGGTCTCCTCCCGGGAGGACTCATTGACATATCAGTCACATAGTTCTGCATAATTGGGACTTGGATGCAGCCTCTCTTTATGTTTCCTCTTGGCAGTTGCCAACAACATGAAGCACTCCTGGGTCAAAATGACAGCCTTTTGTTTACTATTCCTGCTTATGTGCCTCATTTTCTTCAAGGATAAGAGCTCTTTATAGGAATCTTTATTGTGATGAGGTTAGCAGAGAGAAAGATTTCTCTCCAGCTTTCTCTCTCTCTTTCACAGCTGATTAGCAGGGTCGGCCCATGGGGACAGCGACGTGGAGCTCAAATCCAGCACCCGCCGTGGGGTCCCTCTGGCCACGAGCTGCATCTGCTCCAGCACAGTCCTACCCCTCCGGCCCCACCACTGCACAGCCTCCTGCAGGGTGCCCAGCTCTTCCCATGCCCCCACGGCACCGCTCCCCTCCGGCTCGTGGGGGATCACAGGGAGGAGATGCCACCAGCTCAAGCAAAGGTACCGTGAAACCCAACCACCTCCTGGAGCTTGGGCAGGAGCTTACCGGGAGCACTCACCTCTCGAGCACACAACCACAGTGGCCCATCCTTCATCTGACCTCTGCAGTGCTGATCATCAGAAACTCTGAGAGCAATTCTGGCCCTGCACTTGGCAAACCAAGATGTGAGACTCATGATGGTCCAGTAAGACTGAACACAATAGACTGGTTTCCAGGTTTGAAATCCAGAGGGACAGAGACTGGGCAAAAGATGAGGAGAAATGTGAAAGCAATTGGTGACAAGATGGGGAGAAGTTCAGAGATGTGGCTGGTGGTGGACATCAATGGAAGGCCTTCCCCAGCCCGGACCCAGCCCTGGAGGACACCCCACACGACCATTCCAGCAGATCCTTCACCCGTTGCTGGGTTGAAACCATCACCACCGCAGGCGTGGTGACCCAGCCTCACCTTGCAGTCCTGTCCTGGCTGGTGGCCATGGGGTGACACTCCTGGGAACAGCAACTCTTTTCAAGAGGAAAGCAGCTTATCCTTGAAAGTTACTTTGCGAAGGTCAAGAGTGGGACTGTGACAGAGCAGCCTGACAAACGCATCTCCCGAAGTCCTTGGGCCCGATAATGTATGTCCCATGCAATGTTGACACTAGTGATCCACCAAAGATCAGGTTAACAAGTTTGACGTTAGTGACAGCGTGATTTGTTCAGCGCTGGCTCTGAATTCATAGAGCCGCTGGCCTTCGGTGATAAACTATTGCACTGCGCGCACGAGGCTGTGGCAGTTGTCACCAGCCGGAGCACCGAGATGAAAAGGAAGCAGAGCTCTAATCAAAATACAGTGGTCAGCAGAGGTTGAGCTGAAAATTAAAATGTGCTGGTACTTTTCCCACCCCAGCCTCGCTCTCCAGGCAGCCCTTTGTGCCAGCGCGGGGCCCGGGGAGAGGCCGCCCCGGGCAGCTCCAGCGGCTCCTCTCGCCTGGTTTGAAGGTGAGGACAAACCCGTGGCCCCACGTGTGCAAAGCATCCTCTGCCACCTCCCCGCCAGCCCCGCCACCGCTGACCTTCAGGGCCCCCTTACAGGGAATAAATTCAGGGTGGCGCAACGTCAAAGCCGCTGGAGCTGCACCACAGAGGAGGAGAACTGCTGTAAATAAGAATAATTAACACAATAGAGAGGGCAGGAGACATGAGAGCGCTCGGCAGAGGAGCGGGGCAGCGCGACTCATTCCAGGATTGCAGTGAGGATGCGATAAACCCTCAGGAAGGAGCAGGGAAGGGGTAGGCACGGTGCTGTAGCACTGAGGGGAGCAGGGATCCCAAACATCTGTCAAGCGCACCTAGCTTCCCCATGGCCGGTTCCTACCATATCGGGAAGAAAAGCAAAGCTTTCCTGATGGGAACAGAGGATCTTCTGCAGAAACACCTCCGGCCAGGCTGCTGGAACAGTTCCTCCTCCCAAGCTAGGTCTTCTCCTCCCTCTCCCCTCTGCCACCACCTCGGGAAGGGGACATGCAGGGACAGCGTGAGGTTGTGACACAGGGGTGGAAAAAGGATCCTCCCCAAAAGTGAGGATGGTAGAGCCGTGGGTGGGCTCCCCTGCAGCCAGAAGAGGCAAGTGTTGGAAAGAAAACACCCCAAAGCTGGCCAGCAAAGAAAACCAGACTCAGCCTGCACCCCTCTGCCCTGCAGCTGGGGACAGGCTCTGCCCCCCACAAAAAAATGCTTATTACAATCCAGCAGCTCCATATTCAAACCCAGGAGCTCACTCTGTGATGAAATCCATCAGCTCAGGAGAAATACAGGGAGGGCTGCACCCCTGTGTGCCAGAAGGCAGGCACTTAGCTGCTATTTCTTTGCCATAGAATTTCCCATTATTAAAATAAGCGAGGGGGGGGGAAAAACCCAAACCCTAAGTATTCTTAAGCACAAGAGCTCCTAAACATTATAAAGGAAGAATTTCCATTTTCATGAGTTTAGCGATGCAGAAACGCGGGAGGGAGCAGCGGAGCACGGGGGGCGGCTGCTCACTTGGAGCTGCCTTTGTGGCAGCGCAGCATCTCCCTGAGTGGGCCTTAATGTGCACTCTCTAATACACGTGGAAATGTAAATATGAAAAGTGCTTCTTGGTCTTTTAACACGCACCCACCTCAGCGACACGAGAGATCGTTAAATGATTCCTGCAGCTTCTCTCCGGAGCGTGCTGGTCAAGGATTTCTGGTGTGTTTGCTCGTTGGGATTCTTCCTCCCGCCTGCAGCAGCCGTCGCCGCACAGGTCTCCTCCCGCCGCTGCTGCAAACCCTGCTCCTGCTGCACCCGGGTGCCTGCCCACCCGGACCACCGCGCTCGGCCACCCCACAGACAGGAACCCCCCAGGTGACAGTGGGGACACGGCCGTGCCGTAGTGGGCACCTTGGGCTGCAACAGTGCCATGACCAAATGGAGAAAGACTGTCTTCCTGCCTTCTCCTCCAGACCCTGGGCAGGGGAAGGGGATAGGGACCACCATCGCATGGCAGGGTCCAGAAGACCATGCAGACCTTGGCGCTGGCATTGCCCCCACTCCTGTCCCCCGCAAGGCAGGGACACCCTGCAGCTCCTGCCATGCAGGACCCCCAGCTTTAGCAGAGCCCGGGGCAGGACTCGTGCGCCCTCCCCAGTCCCCAGCCACACCAGGGGCACCAAGGCCTTCCCAGAGCCACAAACTATTCCAGCCCTGGCTGCTCCACCGCAGGACAGCCCCGTGGCTGCCACCCAGACCAGCGCTGGGCTCCATCACCCTGATGGCCGAGGGAGAGCCGCTGCCGAAGGGGGAAGGTGCAAGCGAACAGCAGAGGCCAGCGGTGCAGAACAATTCACATTTATTAGTTCATACAGCTAACACTCGCTAAACATGCGTTCAACACTTATTGGTCACATTTCCACAGGTAGTCAAGTCACAGAGCAGAGCAGCGGAGCAGGGGCAGGTCGGGCTGACACAGGCCCGCGCTGGTCCCGCCGCGCCGGGGGACCGGCTGTGCCACAGCGCGCCGAGACGTGCCGGCAGAAACATTCATTTGGTCATAGCGTAGTGAGGGAAAGGCAGCTCCCGAGAGGCGCAGCGCGGCGAGGGCGGCCGGACACGCTCTCCTGCCCCAGCCCCGGCTCCGAGCGTGCCAACGTTCACCGTGTGTCATGCCGAGGCAACATCCTGCTTCCCTGATTTACACAAGGGATCGTGGGAAAAATGAAGTGTTTTACCGGGAGAAACCATCACCTGGAACATCAGGGAAACGACCCGAGGACCGGGACCAACCCATCTTGGAGGTCTCCCACAAACCAGCCGTGGGTCACCCAGCACATAGACACGAGGGCTCTGCGAGGTCCCAGGCTACACACGCAGCCTCTGCAGCGCGTCTGCGCCGGGACAGAGCTGGAACCGGCCCATGGCTTGATGGGCACCAACACAAACCAAACCAGCAACAGCCACTGGAGGAACCCAGGCTGTGACCAGTGGCTCGGTGCGGCAGTGGCCGTGGTGGTCACCGCCACGGTGCTGGGCGAGAGCAGGGTGTGTGTGGCCCAACACCTTCCCGGGGGTCCGGGGGTCCAGGCAGGATCCAAAGTCAAATCCTGCACCCACGGCAGCAACAGGAACCAGCCCCGACCCATGACCCAAGGGAAGGGGAAGAAACCTCCAGCCATCACTGCCCTGTTCTCCGCTGGCGACAAACACTGGCAGGATTTTGTTTTTCACACAATCCCTTTGAGATGATAAACAGGATGTCACACGAGGTAGTTTTGTTATGGAAATTGAGTCAATAATGTTATCAACTATTACAAGACATTTTATAAATTGAAAGAAAACAATGAATCACAAAAGGCTTTGTTAAGGTTGATGTCATCTGGTTTCAATTTCTGTTTCTTTTTGCCCTTGGGGGCATTTCTCCCACTGAACCATGTTGCTTCTTTCATAGACTTGTTAGAGGTCAGCTGCACAGGAACTCTTTTTTTATTATTATTTTTTTCCCAAAGGGGAAGATATTGCCCGGATTGAGCTCACCATCTTTTCGCAGGGCTGCTTTAAACTCAGATTTGCAGATCTTGCCCGGTGCGACTGCTGGGAAAGGTGGGTTTCAGCCCTGCAAACTGGAGCACCAGCTGGTGCTCAGTGCCAGCACCGCCCACGGCTGCATCGGCTGGACGGGGCCTTCGGCCGCTCCTGGATGCTGTCGCTGAGCTGGTTCCACACCCAGCACCGTTCTGGAGCAGCCTGACCGAGCCCACAGCCTACCGACCCAGGGTGAGAAAGTTCTACTCACCAGAAATTAAGATGCTCTAATTCATAAGTAACGAACCAAGAACAGAGCCCCGGGACTGGCTGCCACGGACACTGAGAAATTCCCCTTTTCCACCGTGCGCCTTTGGGATGCTTTTCCCACGAGACCACACCTGACCCTTCAGGAGGCAAACTTCCCACAAGCCAAACCAAAAGGTTTTTTCCCCAAAAATCTCCATGTGGGAGCTTTATTCAGCTTTCAGTGGATCCTCCAAACAAGTCATGAAAGAAGCAACCGTTGCAACATCAAAACTAGGGTTTCTCTGGGTCACATTTTAAATACTTATCCCTGAGCTTCTGTGTGTTGCGAACAACACACCGTGAACCCAGAGAAACGCCACAGCTTGATACTGACATCCTATGTATTACCCTTGATTTACACATCATCTACAACTTAAAAATTAGCTTCATACTTAAACTAGTTCCCCAAGTTTCCCCCTTTCTCCTGCCTTTTACGTGGCAGGGATGATTGCCGCTTATTATCCTGAGAAATACAGAAATAACAACATTTTCACAGACACCAAGCTTCATAGCTTCAAATCAAAACCAAGAAAGAAGAAAGAACGAATGGTAAATAGCACATTCACAGGAGAATCTTTTTTTTTTCCTTTTTAAAAATGTAGTAAAGATAAAAGAAATTCAAGTTTTTTTTAAAAAAAGGTTGGTTTGAAGGACAAACTCCTTAACCTGAGGTGGCTGCGGTTCTGCGCAGAAGCCTGAGGGGCAAAGGGCAGGCGGCTCCTGCCACGGGTGGCCGAAGGAGGGATGGGTCACAAGTGGCACTCGAGGCAAACGCCCTCTCGCTCTGCTGGCACCGCCGCCTCACCCAGAGCATCACCACAGCACCAGGAAAACGGGCTTTACTGGGGCAGCAGCTCCCCGGCACCGGGTGCCCCGCAGCCGGCAATCCGACCGACCACCCTGCACCGATCACCCTGAAAACGCCGCATTCCCCCTCTGGGCTTTGTGTGGCTGGAGACGGCAAAAGCTCAGGATTTAAGAATTACAGGAAAATCCAGAGCTGCACCCCAACGAGCCAAAGCTGGGGGTGCTTCGGTGCAGCGCTGCGAGCTGCAGCTTGAGATGAGAAAAATGAACACCACTGGCATTATTAACAATTAGAAAGCAGCCAATGCAGATGCAAAACAGCTGGAGAGTTGGCTCCCGCCGCATCAGTTTTGCCACGGCCAGAGCCCATCGGTTCCGAGGTACCTGCCATCTCTGAGCACCCTGGTGGTCCCTCTGAGTGGCCAGGCAAGCCAAGGATGAAGACTGGCCACCAACACACACAGCGGGGTCAAGGATCAGCTCATGGGACAGAAGCCTGAACCAACGGCAGGCAGAGGAAGAAAACCCAGTTGCCCCCAAAAAAGCTTTTGTTGGGGCCCTGGGGTCCTGCCACAGGAGCTGGAACTCAGCCCCGGCCACCAGGAGCAGCAGGTTCTGCTCCGGGCAATGAGCTTCCAGCCGTAAAACAGCAGCTCGGACGCCTCGGCAGAGTCCCTCGGAACACCCGAGCTGGAGCACTTCAAATTTATGTCCCAAATCCCTGTTCAGATTAAAAGTAACTCTTCAGCTTTCCATCTGCACGGATGCTATGAAGGAGAGGAGGGGGTCAGTCAGCCAATTTATCTTTCAAATCGGGGATAAAAATTGACTTGTCATGGCAGAAAATTCTACCAAAGACTATTATTGTTGATTGATTCCTCTATGACGGAAGGTCAGATAAGCAAGAGCAGATAGATACCAAAGATAATGAACTTCCCCCTACTAGCATTAAGCACAAATAAAATATGAGTCCCTGTAAACCGAATGTTACGTGAAGAATGGAACAAAAATTCCAACCTTTCCAGGGTGTCCTTCAAACCAAATTCACAAATACATCTAGTGACTGACCTAACGTCTCTACGTCTCTAGCTACATTCCTACCTTCTCATAATACCTGAGTTTGCAATGCAACACATTCACTTTACCCTGTTTAAAAAATACAAGTCATTAGAGGACTTGGTGCAGAAGATATTAAGAATGACTGTCCAGAGAGCCAGATTCGGGTTCACTCTATCAGCTTCCTCCTTACTTGTCAGTTTAGTAAGGATTTTTGACTCCCTACAACAAATGGGTTATTTGGTAACGGATGGTGCTGCCAATCAACCTTTGTAAAATTTGCTTTATACAACAGAAAGCAGAAGATTCCTGTCCATTCATCATCATAAATGAATTTGGGTTTTTTGTTGGTGGTGGTACAGCATTAGACTTGGGAGTCTATTTTGTATAAACAGAATACCTAATAGATTATTTCTGTTGGGTATTTGGCAATAAGATGACCACTTTTATGTACACTAATTAAAACAAACTCTTATTAATCAACAGATTATAATAATTCAGTTACTGTAGAATAAAATTATTCCTATGCAATTTCAACAATTCCTTGAGTGTATAAAACAGCAAGCCAGAAGATAACCCGTAATAAAAAGATCATATCAAGCTATTTGGAAATTAAACTTAAAAGCTGAGAAATACTTTCTAACTTACAAACAGATACACTAAAATCTTCCCGTTTACACTTGAGGTATAGGCTGTATGCAGAAGGCTTTCCTGAGAAATACGCGCTTCTCCCATTTTACAGTCAGAAAGTAAATGAGATTTACAGAACCACCTTTGGATGGTGAAGCTCTCTCAAGCTGAACTGCTGCTGGGCCCAGCAGCCGTTACCCGTAACATCCTATTTAAATAATGAAAAATGAGCAGCTTGTGGACTTTAGGAAAGGGAAACCGTCGAGCCGAGAGACGCCCAAGCAGGACGGCAAAGGCGGCGACGGCGCCGTGGGTCCGTGCCCAGCCAGCAGCGTGTCCCCAAGGAGGTCCGGCCACAGCGGCGTGGCCTGGGGCACGGCAGAGCTGGTGACCGAGCAGAGGTGGCCAAGGCAGAGTCACCGACGTCTCCGGGGCTGCAACTGAGGCAGCGCCCGCTGGGGAAAGGGAAGGAAAGACGACTTTGGTGAATGAGACTTTTGCTCACCATCACGTTCATTTTGGTCTCACAGCAGCTTCAGAACCTCGCTCGGCGCCACACAGGACAAGACAAAAAGGTAGCAACTGGTCCCCCTGCGCTGAAGGAACTGAGGTTGTTTCCAAAAATATTTTTAAAACAGCATTCAACCGTTTGTTGATGAGCCCTCTTGGCTACACAAACATCAGATTCACATCTAAGGACAGAGGGAAGGAAATCCAGCCAGGGTGACACAGCTGCCTATGAGAGCGACTGAGTCTTTGAACATTAATTCTTAACGAAGGAGATGAGAACAAGAGCATCTCATCCAACCTCCTCACCACCACCACGAGCAGGAAGCCGTGAGGTTACCCATGAAAACACTCAAGTTCAGATAAACACCAGCACTTTGCAATTACTCAAATAGCCAACCAGTTGTCATCAAACCAGTTCCCTGCACGGTGGTGGGGAGGTTGAGAGATGATAAATCCAAACCTTGCAACACCAAGGACAGAACAGTTTACAAAGTACTGCATTAATACTATTTTTTCCTGGTAGGAAGGGATTCCACAAGCAGCAGAACAGTCCTGGCAGGATATGACTACGGATTATGCATTCCCTGAGTCCAGCAGGGAAAGCCACGCCAGAGGACACCAGAGTCCCCTGTCCCCGTTCCACAGGTCACATTTAACCCCGGGTACATTAGCTGCTCCCAGAAACGGGCTGCTTGGGATTGCTGCAACGCAGGAGCTCCTCAGAGGTCAGATACCACCCTGGAGGAATACACTAAAAGGGACAATCCTGCCTCTTCTCTAAGTAGGTTTTTCCTGCTTTTGTGAACCTAAAATGGATGTTAAGGAAGCGATGAGAAATTACTTGCGGTTCTCTAGCAACAAGAGCACCTTCGTGTTTCACCAGGAGCCTGCCAGGAACTGCAGCAAGGGGATCTCAGCCCAATGGAGACTTCTGCAGCGACAGCGAGGGGCTGGTCGGGTTGGGGCTGGGGACAGAGCCCCCTCCTGCAGCCCCCAGGAGGGGACGGGGCAGCCACCCCTCGCCCCTTGGGAGCGCTACCATCCCGCTGGGACAGGATTCAGGGAAAGCGCAGGAGCTACCACCCACACCTGAAAACTGCCCGGGGAAAAGAAACCAACTGGCGAGACAGACTCTTCCTTCTTCTCCGCTCCCTGCCTTCTTAAAATTATTATATTTTGAGAAATAAAGCTTGGCACTTCTCTAACACCCGCTTCTGCAAGACCGTCCATTTGGGACACTAACAGCTCCGTCGATGAGATGAGGCTGTTTGCTCTCTACGACAAATGCTTTTTGGGTACAAATCATGGAAAGAGCAGTGCGCGAACAGCATCTTCTCCTTGAGGTAGTCTTAGTCATCTCGGCCCCCAGCCCCCAAAATACAAAAGAACTAACCCTAACAAACACTGTAACATTAAACATCTTCACATTCTGTAAACCGCTGGAGAATGCATCTGCTGCATTCATACAGAACCATGTGCATCGTGTTGAAGATCATACATTCAACTCTGTCGTGAAATAAATATATAGGAAAAAGAGTAAAAAAAAAAAAAACCCACAAACAAAAACAAAACAAAACAAAAGATTCTTGCTACAATGGCAGGTTCTCCCACCGCTCCGTCTCCTGCCTGGGTGGCGTTTGCCCCTCTCCCGGGGTGAGCCAGCTCCCTGCCCGGGGCTCAGCGAAAGGCACCGGCCGGGGCGAGCTGGGCTCACTCTTTGCTCACACTCGTCTTGCAGGAATGTAGAACGGCCTTAAACAGGAGAGGCAGCTGCTCCAGGGGGACATTCACCATTTTTCCTGGTAAGAAAAAAACCCAGAATTAGCAGCCACTCCTGAATCAGATTTCAGAGACACCTAAGCCAGCAACGCTGGAGATGGTTTTACCTTGAACCTCTCAGAGAAACAGTTAATCATCCCACTGCTACATTAGACATTTGATATTCATTTGGACACAACAGGATTTATTATTTACTGAATCGAAAGCTAAATAAATGGCCAAAGCCAGATCAAAATGATTTCTCCACAATGGAGCAGTATTTATAGAAACTGGGAAAGACTAAATCCTGTCTCTCCTCAAACTCCCTTGTTGATCTCGATGAGTAAATTACGAGAGCTACTCTGTGATTATTATCTAGTTCGTTACAGTGGAGTAGGATGAAGCGTACGGAGCCTTGACACGGGAGGCAAGTACCTCCCTTTGCCATAACATTCAGGAACAAACAACGTTTTAGTAACACCAAGACCTTGTAGAGCCAATTAGTGACACGGCGGCGTTTGAAAGTTCACCTGCAGATTTCAGAGGTGCAGACGAGGTGAGAGCCGGGGGTTACGCTGCAGAACTGCCCCCCGCTCTGCTTATCACCCGCTCCTTAATTACATGGCATTTCAGGGATCTCTCTATTTCTTATGAGATAATTACTCAAACCAGCATTATAACCTTTTGAGACAAAATGCCTCCGAGACGGGATTCAAAGGAAGAAAATAAAATGGAACCTGATCAAAAAACTTAAAGGGCATCAGGTCAGAGCAAGGCAGGTCTCCCTGGGAGCAGGGACATAACGCCAGCGGCACAGGGACAACTGGGGGAGCCAGGGGGGACAGGTCGGGGAGAAGCTTCGACAGGAAAAGGTCCCTCACAAACATCCTCCACCAGAGTGGACAAGAATTTCACTGCTATAAATTCAGTTTGTTTTAAAAGCAGATTTCATAATTTGCACGTGATCCCAGTGGGAGAAGAACTCAAAAAGTTACCTGCAATATATCGTATTTCTGGCAAACACATCATTAAATCCGGAAAGCGGTTTGGCTGGTGTGGGTATTTGTACTCGGTGAAGTCCTGGCAAACGTACCAGTACCGCTTGTTCAGCTGCTCCAGTTGGGACGCGTTCGTCAGACCCCTGATGTCTGAAAACGAGTACAATTAGAGTCACGAAAACATGATGAAAACACCCTGTAAAGGCAGCAGGCTCACCCTCAGCGCCATTTCTTCAGGAAAGACAAACTGGCTGCTAAAACTCCGAGCTGGGTCCCTGCTTCACAGACTGGTTTCTAGTGCCCAGTTGGGCAAATACTAAAACTCCCGTCTCCCCTCCGGATGTGCCGGCATCACGAGTGCCCTTTACCCGCGTGTCTGGGCACAGGATTTCCTTCCAGGGGAGACCAGGACGAGAACAGCTAAAGTCCTAAGCTGCTCCTCTGCTCTGCTCAAGGGATGCTCTTGGAGATAACGGCTCCAGCAACCTTAAATCCCCGCCTGCCTGGGGTAAAGCAGCTTTATGTCAAGGTTTAGTCCTCACGGTGGATTCAGCGTAATACTTCCTCAGACAGAAACATGTTGATTTTAGCTATATCATCTTGGCTGAGGAAAGCGCTCAACTCTATAATTCAAGGTATCATCATATTTCTCCCCATCTGCTTATGAATTATGTCATATGAGCTTTATAAACTTGTCAACTTCTTATTTTTAAATTTAGCTTTGCCAATGTCAGGCAACACACACAAAGGAAAAATGGACATTTCCAAGCTATCAAGCTGGCAGGAAGCCCCACTGCCACCGCTCAGCATGATCAACGGCACCGGGACGCTGCTGGGGGCCCGGGAAGGATCCAGCACGGCACAGCAAGGAAGCTGCGGACCCTCGGAGCAGGCTCACTGCTGTAAGACCATCTGACGGAAGAGGCATTTATCTACTGCCTAAAAGCTGACTTTTAAAAATAATTCTCAGGTATTTCACATAAAAAATTGCAAACTTCAACTAAAAATAAAAGAAGACAGGAAGTTAATGAAAATACATTTTGGAAAACAATGGAGACAGCTCGAGAAGTGCATTATCCAGTGTCAGGAAACTGCCCAGGGAAGCAAACCGGAACCTCAGCCCGGCAGAGATTGAAGCGTCAGCACTATCTGCTGCTGGAAACGAGGGGGGAGCAGGGAGCCCGCAGCACATTTTTACAGACTGCAACTATCTTTCACAGCACAAAAGACTCTGGGGACATTTATTTCCAAAATTACAGCTGAACGCCATCCATTAAGCGTTTGCCTCTCAGTTTTTTTCGTTTACAACATGAAGAAAAGCCCTGCGAGGCCCCAGCACGCGGCGGGGAGAGGTGACCCCCAGGCAGTGGCCTGAGACAGCCTGAGGGAGCCGAGTCGGGGACAAGCACCACCCGAGGAACAAAGCCCATCTCTTCCAAACCATTCCAGTTGTTAGGAAAAAAAACAGGATCTTCTCACATGTTGAAGAATTACATGGATTTTGAAATGCCCAGGGTCTTGCAGCAGCCTGGGCTGCCAGCTTTAATACACCGGCTAATTAACAGGAAGAGACAGCCCCTTCTTCGTTAGAATTCATTGCTTCCACATAGATACTCCATCTGTCTTAACTTTTCACGTGAAAGAGGTAGCATTAGGTATAGATTCTAAAAAGTAGGAAGCCAGCTAGGTGGCTTAAGTATATAATCTGAAGGTAAATATTGTAAAGAGTCAGAAAAACTCTAAAAAAAGGGTGACAACTGGTTTTACAAATTCACCCTTTCAAGCAGAAAAATGAACAAATAAATTTTCTAGTTGGGAAGCTTTGAAAGGTTGTAATGCAAATAGGCAACTAAAAAAAAACTCATGCAAATTAACTGGTTTTAAAGTATCATTTAGTTAATTGCCTAAAGCAATAACACTTTCAGATGACACATCTTTGTCTGATGAAAAGTTTGCCAGCAGCTGGTAAGTCATCACTCACCCAAACCTTTCCCAGAACGGTTTCACCTCTCCGCTCTGTTCTTACTGGGGTATTGGTGCCCTTGGCACATGTGTGACACGACACACTTACTGTCCTTGATGCCTGTAAATACAGGCAATACAATTTGTCTAAGCAAATGAGTTCATTCACTTCCAGATTCTCTTCACGTGGGTGCCCAAGTACCCGACTCTGCAGGGAGCGCGTCGGCAAACACGAGCAGAGGTCTCAGGGGTCTCAGACCCTTCCTCCCGTTTCTCATCAGGGAGGCAAAGACTGCTCGGACTCTCCCACAGAACTGCTCAGTGGGGCCGGTACCTTCTCTGCGCCAACTCACCTTGATTGAGGAAGTTGATGGCTTTCATACAGGCGTACTCCTCGTTGCTGACCTTCAACTGGTTAAATTTGCGAAAGAGGTAGATCAACCGCTCCATCACCTCCATCCCCTCTTCACTGAATCTGGAGGAGAGAGATCACACATCAACGTGTACAGGACACAGTCCGTACAATGAAAGAACAAAGTTTATTTTAATAACTTCAGAGATGTTAATATCTTGCAAGAGAATTAAAAAGAAAAGTCATCAAAACTGAAGTCTGCTGGGACCATTAATTTAAAGTAGAAGCAAGAAGGAAAACGGCTGAGTTATGAACTTGACTGCTACAGATATTTCAGCAAAAAACCATCTCTTTGTGATTCAGTTCATCACCAGCTTGATCTGACAGAGGAAAAGGTTTGACGGAGCCAGGAATATGCAAAAACATCTTGTGTGCTTGTAGCCACACTGCTCTGCCTCTCTGTGCTTGCATTCCCCCAGATTTCAATGAGGATTGAATTTGCACTTTGCTGGGCAAACGGGAGGTTTAAGCAGTTTGGGGAACGAGATGAGATTTCATAGAAAGGTGGAGTGTCTTGTAGGACACAAAAATATCCTGCAAAACCCCCGCTGTCCTGACAGATGCAAGGACCAGGGGGTATCCCCCCTCTGCCTGGTGCTTCGTCGCATCTATCGCGATAGAGCGGCTCACAGCCACGTTACACACCACCGTGCCGCTCTCCCGATGGATATTTTTGCAGGATAAAAGCACCTCCAGCAGCCCTTGGAGTGCCTCCCCGTTCAGAAGACAAGCCGTCCCCAGCAGTATTTCACGTTGTCACCCCTCCCCTCCTCACACCTTTCTCCAGTTCGTGCTTCCCACCACCTGCAGCAGCCCAGGGGAACCTGCACTGGCCACCAGCAGAAGGTGGCCGTCCTCGGGGGTGTCCCCAGGAGCTGCGCAGCTGCCCACCCAGGGGAGCTGGGATCGGCGCTGCTTTACAGCTCGCTGCAGAGGAACACTGGCTCTCCACAACACGCACACCCAACCCGACATCCAAACTGTTGGTTTTCAACAAACCCCTCCATTCTACGAAGCTGGTAAATCAACGTAAACCTTTGCCTATAGAAGCCGCGCAATGCCCAGGCTCTGCAGAGCTCACCCCAGCGCAGAGCAGCGTCCCGCAGGGCTGCGGGAGCCCAGACCCTGCCTCCCACAGAGGCCCCTTCCAGCAGCTAAAGCGCCTACGATTTCCCCCATCTGTAGAGACACGGCTTTGTGTTGAAGAGCGAGGCAGCACAGCGACCCGCGCAGCACGGTGGCGCCCGCTCCTGTTATCTGCCAGGCAGGTGCGGGAGCTCACCTCCCAAAAATTCCCGGGAGTGACTCACAGCCATCCGCCACTTCCACACAGCCGCGTTTATCGCCTCTTCGTTACGGTTTGTTAATTTTCCTCGGCTGAGAGCTTCTGGGGTGAGACGTGCTGCAGGAAGACTAGGGTCCTTCTCACAGATACAAGCACTCATGAAGCCGCAAAGAACCAAGGCTAAAGGGAGCGGAACTGCAGGTTGTGGTCCCGGGTTGAGTGGTGCTCTCTAAGGAACACACTTCATTTCCTTCTAAACTTTCCCCCTCAAATGAAGCGCAGGATTCATTGCTCTTAATTAACGCACATCAAGATCCAACCAGAACTGCACTGCTGCTCGCGTGGACTGTCGGGGATGCTCCGCTGGGGTCTGGATGCACCATCCACACCAGCCCTGGAGCATCCCACCAGGGACAGCCACGTCCGTTGCCAAATCTCTGCCCTTTGCCGAGAACAAGCTGCGCGTTTCCCAAGGGTCCACGCTCACCAAGAGAATCCAGTGCCAGAGACAGGCTGGAGAGGGCACAGGGAGCGTAAACCTCCCCAGCATCCCCTGGGAAATGGCCTGATAGACATTTTGTGGGTGCAGAACGAGGTCGTGCTGCTCAAGGGGGTGCCGGGCTGTGTCCTCACGAGTGACACCTGGTGCGAGCACCACCAAAGAGCCACAGCGTAAGCAACAGGTGGCAGTGGAGCTGGAGGGCACGGAGGGCTGCCAGTGCCCGTGGGCACACTCCGGGACCATCCCACGCGTGCCAACAGCCAGAACGGCCTCTCAGGAACGCATCTCACAGCAATACCCCCAGTTTCAAAGAAACCACACATTGCAAAAACGCTCAGAAGTGGGACAGAAGTGTTTAGGGACGCTTCAGCTGCGCTCTGGCATTGTGCAGCGCAAAGAATAAGAGCACAGCCAGAAAGCCATCTTTGAATAGAACAAAAATAGAACCTTTTCCACGGAATAATACCTTATTTTGGCATGTGTGTTTGTTTACTTCAAAGTTATTTGTAAAATGCATGGTGGAGTTTGACCCCGGAGAAGTGAAAACAAGCTATCTGAACTCCAGGTCACTTCTTCAAGAAAGTAATATTGTCAGCGATGAAAGCCTTGTCGGCTAATCTAAAGTTGTACAAGTTTTCTTGCTCTCAAGTTGACATTAAAAAATCTTGCAGGTGCAAGATTGCAAAGCTCAAGAAGTTAATGAGCACAAAGACCACTCGGTTGTCTGTTGGGCTTAATTGTTTTTAGAGCATGCACATTTTTACCAGCCACTCATCACTTCATAAATCCAGGAGAGCTCTTCTCTCATTCCTGCAGTTGAACTGTCTTACTTTCCCCGGCATGCTTTCCTCCCCCTTTCCAACAAAGCTGTTCTGTTTTTCACAGCCCTATTTCTTCTCGAGGACCAACTCCTCCACACACTTTTTCCTCGCAGTTTACACCAGGCAAGTTTCTGGCTGGGAGTTATCGGGATCAGCTGGGGAGGAGGGGGAGGGAAGCGCTATCAGGAGTGCTGGGGGAGGTCAGGAATCTATTCATTTCATATTCATCTCCAGAAAAACAGCACAATAAAAGAAAACATTTGATCTAGCAGGCAAACAGAACATTTAGCCAGTTGTTAGAAGCGATTAAAACACAGGGGCTGGGGAGCTCATCCTATGGCTTTGTTCGTCACGTACCCAAGCATCGGCATCGCTCCTGTCATTTTTACAAACTCAGAACAGGAATTAACCCAAAGTGCCAACTACCACAGCTCAGGGGGGTGTCTGCAGCCAGTTGTGAGATCTAATGCTCTTTGGTTTGCAGTCACTACTGATCAACGCCAGAGGAAACAGGGGCTCCTTGAGAATGCCCCGAGTCGGACACCGCTCCATAGGAGCCCCTCACAAATCCAAGGGGACCAGCTTTTCCGTGCGTGCATGGGACAGGGGGAGTGACCCCCAAAGCACCCCACTGCCGCCTGCAGACAGACACGCTACAGGGAGGGAGCCACGCAGCTCGAGACCCCTCATCTGTGCAACCTCCCGCTAAATGGCTTTTTTGGTGTGCGTTTTCCCGTGTTACTAATGAGAATTAACGATACTTGAAAAGCTAAATCAGAAGAAGAGCCTGCAGAAACATTCCACTCCCAAGAACATCTATTCTCATCCAACACAGATCTTCTCTGAAGGACCTTCGAGGCGACCAGCTCTGAATTGCTGGTTTCTGAAGGGCGAGGATTCCTCCTTTGTCTTGTTGTCTTACCTCTCGCTTGTATTTATCACAAACCCAAAACGAAACAAACACTTCTCTTTTGAGGCTCTGACCAGGACAGCAGGAACAAAAGGATGGCTGAATGCAGAACAAGTGTTCTTGTGCTTTTCTATGACCCTCGCTGTTCCTCGCAGGAGCAGCACCAGATGCACAATGAATGGCCGGGCAGAACATCTCCACGGAGGAACCTGCCCCAGGAAATGAGACACCTGGGGCCAGCTCTCGGCTCCTCCGCCCCGGCCTCAGCCAGCCCCTTCGGGTGGCAAAAGTTAGATGCTGTGATGGCACAAGACCACAGCAGAATTTTACATCCCTACTTATCCGACACTCGGATCCCCTGGTGACTCCCGCACCGTTGCCAAGCCCAGCAAGGCAATTGTTGTAAGGGAGGGTGGGCAGCAGTTTCTGTAAATCTAAGTATTCTGCCATAGTATTGAGAGATTGTGAGTCTGCTACCAAAAGGAAGATCTGTCTGGTACCAAGACCACAAAACAAAACACCCAAACCAGAAAAACACCACCCTGACCAAAATGATAAATGAAAGGCAGGTTCCTCAGAGCATCAGATAGTATGTACCATGGAAAAAACACGAGCTAAGTTGCAACATCTTTAAATTTATGTAATCAAAACAATGAAATAGCAATTAATAATGACCACTTTGATAATACAGACAACCAGCTTTGTGAACAGCCTTTCCACCGGCCCAAAGGGTCTTTAAATAAGACCTTCCGTCCTGTATTTCAGGGTTACCCAAAGTGCTGGTTAGTTTTACCCTCCCCATAAAAAGGGGGGTTGTAGAACTGTGCTGGAGGAGGGCAGCATTGCTACAGGAACTTCACACAGCACCACAGCGCACCACGCACCTTCCCCTGTGGAGGGGAGCTTTTGATTCAACACTAACCATGGGGTACTTTCTAAGCCTGGAGCAACCATCTCCCTAAAAAACAGAAAAGGAGAACAGCGGCGGGTGAAGTGACCCACCCCAGAAGAGGTGCTGAGCCGGTCACAGGGCCAGAAACAGGCACCCAACCGCCGTCCTCCCGCTGGCTCCTCCATCTCCAGATCTCACTCCTGTTCCCGCAGGCTCAGCCCAATCTCTCACCTGTGCAGCTCGTCATCAGAGGGAGAGTACTTGGAGGTGACATCCGCGAGGTCACCAAAGATCTGCTTGCTGTAAACAGTCAGCGAGGAGAGCAGGATGAGCTCCTGCCACGTAGAGCTGAGCAGGCAGGTATAGTCCTTGATGGAGAGCTCGCAGAAGAACGGCAGCTTCTTGATCCAAGCAATCTGCCTGAAAAGCAATTCATCCGCCAGACGACACAACAACGCAAACAGCTCTGCCTGAGTCACTTTGTACCTGCAGGCACAGTCAATATGAAGGCATAAAAACAATTAACAACATCAAATGACATCATCTGACGAGGCACTTGAAAAGCAAGGCAAATGCCACGGGAATTCATGTTCAAGCGCTGGTGCCCAGGGTGTCACCTGGCATTGGGAGCTGTGATGGCCATCACCCAGCGTGCCCGGCCGGGGGTTGCAAGGGGAGCCCCCAACCCTCGGGCTCACCCACCTGGCCATCACCCAGCCCGCTGGGCATGGGGCAGCCCTGCAGCTCTTGCCAACAGATCGACTACCCAGCTTTTTTCCACCCATGTGTATTTTTCCAGCTACGGTCCTTATTACCGGGCTTTTTGTGCAGTGAATGCAGCTTCAGGGCTGAAACCCATCAAACCCCACTCCCACACAAGGGCAGAGACCACCCACGGCACGTGGTCTGGTTTGCCGCTCGCACTAGAGCTGCATCTTCTCCCAGGGGAGATGCTCCCCGCGGCCATCGGGCCACCAAGGCAGGCACCCAGCTCGCCCCTCGCCCTCAGCAGCCTCCGCCGCAGGAGCTGGAGCCGTGGGGGCAGACCCAAGGGACAGCCAGGAAGAGGGATCCCCGGGCAGCCGCTGGCACCACTCACCCGTCCTCAATGAGCATCGGCGTGCCCAGCGGCTCCAGGTCCTCCGCGGACACCAGCTGATTGATGAGACTGTGCGACTGGGGGTCCAGGCTGCGCGTCTGGGGGGGCATCAGAGCCGAGTGAGCAGAATAGCTAAAAAGGTGCGGGAGGTACTGATAGTGCGTGGACACCGGCGTCCCGATATACTGATCCCTGAGTGCAGCGAACCCATTCAGCTCCACGGACCTACTGGAAAAGGAAAAGCTTTTTAATATACCCCCAAAATTCCACCCGATTAATTAAATTGCCGCATCCGGCTCCATCAGAAGTGTTAATAAAATACAGAGGGGACAAAACAGAATGGAAAATGCCTTTGCCTACACTGGAAATAACTGAGACCGTGCAGAACAGACACTTTCACCCGCCTCACCTGCAGCCTGGCTCAGGGCTCGCTCCACTAACGGAGACGGGGGAACTGCTGCCCCGCAGCCGTTCAGAGAGTCAAATCAGAAACCCAACTGTACAAAGCATTTCCAGCCCGGCTTCCTTAAAGGGACAGAATTTAGGATTGTAAATTAAGTATTTACACAGCCAGAGAACACAAATATCTCCTGGCTTAAGACGCAGCTGAAAGCAGACAGGATGCAAGTCAGATGCTCACTGTGTTTACAATCAGAGGCTGCATCAGGAGGCTGGCACTAACAGTAACTGACATTAACATAACACCATCAATTAATAACCTAAATGGAGTCATTTATTTTCAAAATCTGAACACAGTGCAGAAAAAGAGCTTATGCAGAATGAGCAGTGAAAGGTAATTGAGTTTCCATGATCTGCAGAAAAAAGCATCAATACAAATTAAGAGATATATTTTAAATACAATTTTAACTCAACATTGCCTTCTTTTTCATTTGCTCATGAGCATTTCACCTCCCGGTTCAATTCTTTTCCATCTCTCTGTTTTAAAACCCAATTAGAGATGTAAGACTCCGCAGGACGCTCAGCTTATGCAAAGCTGCACTCACGGTGCACCTTCCCTACACTGACCCGGGGCCCCGCTCAGGGACAGACAGACACGAGCAGCGCAACACGGAATTCCCCCAGGGATCATTCCCACCTTGAAGATGGAGTAGAAACGGGCGAAGGCTGGTTGCTCTCAGAAACTCCATTTCCAGGGGAACTATGGTCACTGTCTCCGTTGTTGCTCCATGACATGTTCGCCTCTCCCTCAAATTCTTGCCCAGACATAATTCTCTCAATCTCTTCCTCTGATATCTGTCAAAGACAGGACCGTTATCGTTACTGCAGGAGTAAGGCAGAGCCTCGGCCCGTGAACACCTTGGCTGCACGGCCACGGCCAGCGGAGCTGAAGCCACCCCGCAGGAGGAGGAAGGCTCCACCGCTCCCGCAGGTATCACACCTTCCCTTTACATTGAGCAGCACACATGAAAAATTCTGTTCACAGCTAATCGTGGTGGCCGCCAGTGCCTGCAGCACAATTCACGTGACGGTAGCAGAGCAGGCAGGAAGGGACACAGAAGATGATGTCAAAGACACACAGCCAGGAGCCGTAAATCAGCCTCTGTCACACAGTGAAAAACCTGGGAGTAATTGAGGCCAGTTCATCGGGAACATCACTCAGTACCCGGGGGAGGCAAAGGCAAACGGGAGGTGTGGTTGGCTCTGGTTTGATAAAGCAATTGAGAGAGGTAAGGCGACACATATAAAATTAGACAGAAAAATGTTCACAGGGAATCCTTGTTCTCTATTCTTCCCCAGGTAAGAACTAGATGGCACTTAAAGAAGTAATCAAGCATCTAATGCTTAAAACAAGTATTAGGGAATAATATATATGAAGTTAAAATGGACTAAAAAAAAATTTTAAAATGGAGTTCCCTTAAGCACAGAGTTTCAAGAAAGAGCTGGGTATGCTCCTGGAGAAAAGCTGCATCCATAGTGGGGGAAATACAACAGAAAACTTTCTGGGCTTTTTTTTTTTTCCTCAGTTGTACACATGTCCCTTAGTGAGGCTGCCACAAAATATCAAAAGTTAACACGCTGAAAGAAAGCGCAACGGACTCTGAACATCATTTCCAAGAGCCAGACGTTGCTCAGACAGTTCATTCCAGTCTTGCAAAAGCGTCAGAAAAGCTCAGCAAGTTCCCCCGGGCACAGACCCTGAGGAGCCCAACAGCAGAACAGTCTCCTGGAGCCGATGGCCTGACCCATGGACCAACACTGACCGGTCCCACGGGTCCGGGGTGAGCAGGGGCCCGCGCTGGCCACCAAAGGCTGCTGGTTTGCCATGGCTGCACTGCTCAGAGGCACAAAAACTATCACCTGGCCAGAAATTAAATGTTTCTTCTTCCTTGATAGACGGGCTTTGAGAATCAGTAACTAATGCTGTTATAAACACGATGTTTGCAAACAGCAGAAAGTGTTCTACGGTGACTAAGAGGTGTTACTGTTTGGGGCAGGCGACAGGCACGGCCGCGCTGCCCGATTCCTGCCTCTTCCTCCCTTCCCTACGGAGGACCCCGCGGAGAGAACGGGGCATCTGGCTGCTGGGCTTCTCCTGGTTTGGGTCTGGACTGGGGCGAGTGGTCTCTCCAGACACAAAATGCTTCCAGCGTTACTTCTATTTTATTAAAATAAATAGTAAACTTTTAAAAGACCTCTTTTCCAGAAGTGAGCTGAAAACGGCCATCATTTCTCAGGCGCGCCGTACCAGCCGTTGTGCTGAATTACCTCCCGCTTTACAAGACATCTCCGGACGAGCTGTGCCATCCATCAGCTGGACATTTACTGGGTGCCCACTGAAGGACCCGCAGCCGCCAGATTTACTGGGCGCTGCCGAGGGACGGTCGTCCTTGTGCCGCTCACAAAGGACGGTGCTGCGAGGGCCGGGCACTGCCCCCGCACTCACACCGGGACCCGGGGACTGCGCCGTGGCCCCTCGGGGACAGGCAAGCACCCGGCTTTATTTACAGATCTACTGCTCCCGAGATGCGTTTCTAACACTCGCGCAGAGCCAAAGCCCTGCGCCGCCAGCAGAAGGCTCAGGCTTTGGGAAAGGCTGGGTCAAAGGGACCCCATCCCCATCCCACGCCGAGCTGCTGCCGTGGCGCCAGCCCAGCACCCCCAGGCGTGTGCCGAGGCCACAGAGCAACGGCTGGGGGGGACGCGGGGAGAAACGGTGGGACGTGCTCACCTGGACAGGTCCGATGCTTTTGTTTCTGCCTCCTGGCATGCCATCCTCTCTGATTGCTGGAAGAAAACAGCCAAACCTTGGTGAGGAACCGTTCAGTACTACCGTTCGGCAGTCCAGAAATACATAAGAAGGTACCTACTATTTTGAAAAAAATCTTTTGATCTGAAAAGATTCATTTTGTTCATCAAAGCAGTTTACACAGAACCCTCCAATGCTTTCCAGGGCCCCGGGAAGCTCGACCAGTACCCACCATCATCCCCAGCCCCAGGGGCACAAACACATCACTGGGGCTCCAAGCATCACTCCGGGAGTTCAGCATTTCTTCACGCGAGCCCTGAGCGACAGGGACAATTTGAGAGGCGGCACACAGAGAGCAAACCCACTTCCCCTCCAGAAAAGAGTACCCACCACCACTACAAAATGGAAGGCAAACGCCGGCCTTTCTACCTGCACCACAGGCAGCCCCGACCCACCGCGAGCCAGACACCCCCCGAGAGACACCCCCGGAGCCAGCGCTGCCGACAGAGCCCTTCTCCAGGGACTACCAGCACCGTGGCCGATGCAGCGGGGCTGGGCTCGCTACAGCTCCCACGGGAAATGGAGGGAGACGTTCTGCCCAGCCGGTCGCCCGCAGAGCTGCCCGTTAACGTTCAAGTTACTGGACCCAGCCATGCAGCTCTGTTTTGGAAGCACAGCCAGGTTTCTCAATACAGCAGCTGCAGGTTTAAGGCTCTTTAAACGTTTTCCAGAGAGCTTCAGGGAAGTCCAATTAAGGGGATTATCCTGGAGCTGCTTCTCTACCTCCCTCTTCCCTCTGCTTTTCTCTTTACCAGCAGAGCAGCTCTGCAGAGGCCGGCACGCTGGAGGACCAGCCCCGCTCCTCGCGCGCCTCCTCTCCCGGGCCGGGTCCCCCCGTTTATCGGGTCCCGATCTCTTTCCCACCGCGACCCGGCCGGACTTGGCAGCGGGCTCTCCCCAGCTGCGCCGTGACCTTGCTGCTGCCGGCCGGCCTCACCCTGCTCCGCACCGAGCTGCTGCCAGCCCTCCAGAAACACACAGTGACACTAAATTTAGGGACAAAAAAAAAAAAATCTGTAGCAGAAAAGCCACACTGCTGCCTGAGCTTAGAGACCCCCAGCTCCAGGCATCCCCGTCTCCGTGGTGCTGCACCGGCATCGCGGGGCTCAGCCCCGGCACGGCAGAGCCACGCACACGCTCCGACATAAAACGCATTTTTCCCCGAGCCGTTACCGGCGAGTCGAACCAGGCAAAAATCACCACAACGAAACCATCCTGAGGATTTCCAGCTCTCCAGCCGGTGAGCAGCAGCACGGCCACCCCCGGGGCACCTCACCACGCGTTGGGAGCTCAGCCATACGGCGTTAATCCCTCTAACGCCAACGCCGTCACCCCCACAGCGCAGCAAGTATTTTGATTTGAAGCGCCAGGCGGCATCCATGTGAGCGCACTGGAGAAGCCTCCAGCACAGGATATAAAACCATTATGGTTATCTTTGATGTCACACACATAGAATGGTTAGAGTTGGAAGGGACCTTAAAGATCATCCAGAGCCACCCCCTGCCCTGGGCAGGGACACCTCCCACCAGACCAGGTTGCTCCAAGCCCCATCCAGCCTGGCCTTGAACC
>JAOXJK010000007.1:4974753-4988725 GCA_025774025.1 Xenus cinereus
CAACATCCCCCCTACCTTGGGAGAGGAGGAGAGCGGCCATCCCGGCGAAGATCACCCAAGAGACGGGGTGGTGCATTTTGGCCTGGGCCATATTTTCAAACACACACACCCCCCCCACCACCACCACCCCCTTTCCTTCCTTTTTTCCTTCCTTCCTTCCTTCCTTCCCCACTCACTGCCTGGCGGGGAGAGGTTTAAAATCCAGCGTTTCCCGGAGGAAAAAAAAAAAAAAATTAAAAAAAAAAATTAAAAAAAAGCAGCACCGCAAGGTGGGGGAGGGAAAAAAGCCGGAAAAGGAGAAGAATTTTTTTTTTTTTCCAAAAAAAAAAGAAAAAAAAAAGAATAACGATTTTTTGGCTGCGCAGAGGAGCGCTGGAGCTGCCCCAACACTTCTTGTTGTTAAAGTGCCTCAGCACTTTCTGGGCTCCTCCGGCTCGGTAGAAAAATCAGGTTTTTATTTTGCTGATCGTTACCAGAAGCGAAGAAATGGGTGTTTCTGTTCGAAGAGCAGAGCGAGGGCTGGGTGCCAGGGCCGGCGCAGTGGCTGTACTGGGGCTGTACTGGGGCTGTACTGGGGCAGATGGGGTGGCAGGGTTGGGTGGTGGTGCAGAGGGTGGGTGGTTTGCAGCCACCATCGTCCACCCCCCAGGAGGAAGCATCAGTATTAAAATACCGATGTGAAGGAGCACCCTCTGCCGCGGGGAGCAGCGGGGGAACCCCACTTTGGCACCCTGTGCCCCGGTGTTTCGCTTCGCACGGACTGGGGGGGGGCAAGGTGGGGAAGACGCTGGTCCTCATGGGGAAACACAGCCTGGAAAATTCCTCTGGGATTTCTTTCATCCCCGAATTTTAGGGGTTCCTTGTTCCTCGCCATGCACACAGGGCTGTTGGGGCTGTTGAAGTTCCATCGATGGTGGGTTTGGGCCACCTTCTGGTCCTGGTGTTCATGGTGCCCGGGTGCACCGGAGCTCACCCCTCGTCCGGGCTCAGAATAAAAACTCAGTATTTCCCACCGTTCCTTCCGTGATGTCTTTCGCACATCGATGAGGTCAGAGATTTCGGCAGAAGGAGTGATACCCTGGTCTGGCAAATAGGTTCCCTGCGGTCCCACGGCATCTGTCATTAGTTCCGAGTGAAAAGCCAACACCGTCTATCCCTGAGTGCGGGACAAAGAAATAACAGGCTGGAGGGTTCGGAGGCAAATTCACCCACGTTACCAGTTTCCACCATCATTTCCCAGTCTGCTGAAGGGGATGCTCAGAGCACCTCGTGGCCGTGCCCCCTCCAGCCCCTCCCAAGGCACTTCCTCACTTTTTTTTTTATTTATTTATTTATAAGGGGGAAAATATCTTCTATTTATGCTAATGGGCTGTTGATGGGATTGGTGTTAGGGGGCTGCCCAGGACGCCGCGGTGACATCGTTGACGCGGGGTGTTTGGGGAGCAGGCACTTTGGCAGCAGCAGAGCCTTGTCCCAGCCCCATGTTTGCTCGGTTTTCATTTTCTTTTTTTTTTTTTTTTTGGTGACTCTGCTCCATTAATCTTCTCCGTGGCATCAGTTTGCCGATGCCTCGCTGTGTGATGTGCTTGGCAGCGCTGTGCCTTGGCTTTTTATTTCTTCTTGCTGAAGGGGACAGCTGAGAGGCATTTGGTGGCAACTAAGATCATGGATTTGACTCTTCTCATGGTACCTTTCAGGCCATGACTGCAAAACTCTTTCCTCTTGCGTGCTTTAGGAAGAAAAATTGGGATAATCTATAGGTGTAACTGGCTTTCATGCCTGAATCCAGGAGCAAGGACCTGGGAGTCCTGGTGGACGAGTTGCCCAGGAGCCAGCAATGTGCCCTTGTGGCCAAGAAGGCCAGTGGCATCCTGGGGGGCATCAAGAAGAGTGTGACCAGCAGGTCAAGAGAGGTCATCCCCCACTAAGCTCTGGCCTGGGGAGGCCACATCTGGAGCACTGGGACCAGTTCGGGGCTCCCCAGTTCAAGAAGGACAGGGAACTGCTGGAGAGGGCACAGCAGAGGCTACAAAGACGATGAGGGGCCTGGAGCATCTCTCTGCTGAGGAAAGGCTGAGGGACCTGGGGCTGTTCAGCTGGAGAAGAGCAGCCTGAGAGGGGACCTCATTGATGCTGAGCAATGGCTAAAGGGTGGGGGGCAAGAGGATGGGGTCAGGCTCTTCTCAGTGATGCCCTAGGACAGGACAAGGGGCAACGGGCACAAACTGGAAAATGGGAAATTCCATCTGAACATGAGGAGGGACTTCTTGACTTTGAGGGTGGCAGAGCCCTGGCAGAGGGTGCCCAGAGAGGTGGTGGAGTCTCCTTCTCTGGAGATACTCACACCCTGCCTGGACACGTTCCTGTGGGACCTGCTCTGGGTGGCCCTGCTCTGGCAGGGGGTTGGACTGGGTGGTCTCCAGAGGTCCCTACCAACCCCTACAGTTCTGGGATTCTGTTAGATCCGGGGTGGTTAGTTTGGTTGTGCAGCAGATACCGTGTTGGGTTTGCTCAAAGAGTCCCAGACTGGGAAGCTCCCGACGATGCCGGCGTGGGAAGGACATGGCTTAGCTTTGGGGTTTTTCTACTGATCCCATTACGTGTTGTACCTGGAAGTGGGGCTTGAGCTTAAGTGTTCATACTGAGGACAAAGCTCATTCAAATCACAAAAAGGCTGGGCACAAGGACAAGATGCATCTTGATTCTTCTTTTTCTTCTTTTCTCTATTTTTTGATGCTTTTTCTGTTTCTCGCGGATGTTTGAAACAGCTTTGTGATTACTTGATCATTGCAAACGCACGCTACGATCGCGTCAGTTCACGAGCAGTGGATGTCATGGAGAAATTTCAATACCAAAGGTAGCAGAGGTGAATCTTTTTTTTACGTCCATGTGTACACACAGACACACGCGCACACACACAAAACCCAGAAAAATGTGCTTCCTTATCACTGGTCCTTACTGCAAACACAGACCCATCTTTCTCCTGCGTGTTTCTTCTGCCTTTTGCCCATTTGGGATTCGGAGAATCTAGAGAGACTCTTTGGGGACTGCTCAAGAGATGGTATCGGTGCCTTACAGAGGCCACAATTTACTTTTTTGTTGTTGTTGTTGTTGGTTTTTTAATGAATGCCAGATGAAAAATTGCAGTGTGGCTGATCTTTCAGTGCCTGGTGTGAGGCAGCAGTTGAGGTAGGTGAGGGTAGGTGAGCTCAGAAGCGTAGGTTGGCCATGCCAACGCCATCGGTCCCCTCAGACCACCCTGTCCTAACCATCTTCATTGCGCTGTTGGTGGCCTTAGCACACGTGGGAATTAAACCAATCACCATCCCAGGTTGTAGAACCGAAACGAGTTAGTGTGGGAGGGGTTCTCCTGTTATTTATTTTAATTGAGTTGTGCAGTGGAAGAGGATTATTGGACATTGGAGCCCATAACTTCATGGAATTCATTTTAGTTGGGGTATTATTTTTTTTGGTTTGTTTTCGGTCTTCAAACTGACAAAGGTCTTGGTCTTCAAACTGACAAAGGTCTTGGTCCTCAAATGGACAAAGGCCTTGGTCTTGGCCTTCAGAACAGCAAAGGTCTTGGTCTTCAAAATGACAAAGGTCTTGGTCTTCGTCTTCAAACAGGGAAAGGCCTTGGTTGCTGAGATCTATTTAATCTTCCTGTACATAGATGTCGTGGAAACCATAGTGCGCGTGGGTACGTGCAAACCAGTGGCACACAAGCACAACCCTACAAGTGTGACAGTGCTCTTTTTCTCAGCCATCGTGCGAGACAATTCACTGAAAGCTGCTATTTTCATTCACCTTGTAATTGTACTTTATTTTTTTTTCTACATTATTATTTTTTTTTCCTTTTTTTCTTTTTTTTGGGGGGTTTGTTTTTACATGTGGGATATTACACCATGTGTTAAATATGCAATAAATTGTTTACAGGATGCTCTTGTGAAGGGCAGTCCTTTGTAAAGCTGTACAGACTCCGCAGTTGAAGCACAATGTGCACACGTTAGTTTTATATACGGTGAGACGGGACTTTTTGCAGAGGGAAAGCTTCTACTATGTTTCTATACGAAGTAAATGGGTCAACGTTTGTGCTTAATGTAAAGCTGCTTTATAAGACTGTAAAATAAATCTCTTTTTTTTTTTTTTATCTTAAAACACAAAGGTGGGGCGTTTTTATTTATTTATACCTTCTGCCCTGGATGAGCCCTGAGGAGTAATTGTCTTGGTGGTTCCGAGATGGGAATTCCTCAGAAATTCCAGGGAATTTTGGAAGGTGTTGGGTTTTTTTTGTTTTAATTCGAAGTAAGCTGGAAAATGTTCTTTCTTCAGCGGTTTGGAGTTTGCTGGTTTGGGATCGGGGCCACAGAGGAATATTCTCTGTCTACTCAAGTAAAGTTCACGCAGTGTGTTGCCAGGATGAGTTATTTCTGCTGGATGCTGCTCATTTTGAGTTCTTAGGGGTTTTGTTAAATAATAGCTTTAACTAACTGGTCACTAAAAAATACCCTAACGAGGAGGACGGGTGGTCTGTCACCTGCAGGCCGAGGTTGCTTGTGACGCACCAGTCTCTTAACTCCCTTTTTTGGCTAAAAATGTGCAAATCCTATCAAATTTCAAACCCCCCAAAATTGAGATTGAGCTCACCTCTGCTCCCTGCCCGGAGCGACGTTTCCCGCCTTGATGCCGAAGCGCCGCTAAATCATCGCTAACTTTTCCCAGTGGATGGAAGGTTGGTGCCTCCTCGGCCTTAGATGATGCCACCTTTCACTCCGTCCTGAAGAATTTTGTGACCGAAATGCATCGAGGAAATTTTCCGCCGCAGGGATGGGCTCCTCCCAACCGCTCGGGGGGGAAAAAACACTGAATTTTTATTTATTTTTTTTTCATTCTTGAGCAGTTTGTTAAAAACGGACGAAATTGGGAAATAGAAGGGGATCTAAATACGTTGTCTGGGTGATGGATTTGAGTGTTTGCTGCTCGGTTTGTGGTGGAAGGAGATACATTTACCATCTGCCTGGAGTGACTGATAGCTCCCGTGTAGGCGCTGCGCCTCCCGAATGTTAAGGAGCTGCTTCTAGACTTCACTCGTCTCTTCCAGGAGCTGTTTAAATGCCAAACGCTCGGCGTTTCGCCCTCCTGAACAAGGTGGGGTTCTGCAGTGGTGAAGTTGGGAGCCACCCTGGCGCTCCCCGGCGTGGATCTCGAGGACACCACCACCTTGTGCCGTGGTAATCACCGCTAACGAGCGGAGGGTGGGAGGGGGGAGTCTGTCCATCCGCACCCACCAGGACAGACGGGTCCCCTGCATCTCCAGGTAGAGGAGGAACCTTTCCGGGTGTCATCAAGCCTTCGCACCAGGGAGTTGGTGGCCCCTGGTGCTGGCAGAGCTTCATTTCTCACCATGCTTGAGTGGCTGTGGGCAACCTGGTGCCGGGGGCTCGCTGCCGCCATCCCGAAGGAGACTTGATGGCTAATTACGGCGAGGTCGGGCTTGTGCTGCTGAGCGTGGAGAAGAACAAGGGTATTGTCCCGGCCTCCAGCACTCGAGGTTCTGCTCTTGCCCTCAGCGTCTGCAGATGCTGGTACCAGCTCGTGGTGAAGGTGAGGCGTCTCTCTGTTGGGTTTTGGGGTGGTTTTTTTCCTGGATGAGTCTAGATTAATAGGATGTGCTGGTGGGAAAACGCTCCAGGCAGAGCCTCCCTTCTGCACCGTCCCGCTGTTGGCTCCATCCCTCGCCCCCCGTCCCTCCTGCCCCCCCCTCCACCAGCAGAAACGTTGCTTTAAAGAGTTTTTCCCAGCTCGGGAGCCGGGTCTCTGCCTTCCTGAGCCCGAGCCATCCCATCGCCTTAAGGCACGGCCTTCTAAAGGGATTCATCGCGCTTTAGTGGGTTTCTGTCACCCCAGGAGGAGAATCGGAGGGACGGAGCGGCTTTTCACGCAGCAGGACTCCGGCACGGGGGGGACACAGCTTCTCTACTGCCCCGGGAGACGTAAACGTGGGTTTCCCAGCCCCGGGTGCCTCTTTGTGACCAAAATCTCATCCAAAACCTTTCTGGGTGTGAAAAGAAGAGGCTTTTGAGGATGCTCGGGGAGAGGTTTGTTGCGCAGGCGCCGGCTCCGAGGGTGCTGGGGGGGGGCTGTGTGTGCTCAGGGTGGGTTTGGGGGGGCCCCCCAACTCTGCCTCCCACCCCACAGCACCGAGGGGGCACCTTGGGCTGCTCCTCTGCAGGAAACATCTACAAAGGCTTCTTTCTGCAAAGCCCATTAGCGGGAGGGGGGAGGAAAAAAAAAAAATAATAAAATCCAAATGGCAGGGGTTGGGTGGGGAATCCTAACCCATTAACTTCATCAGAAAGAAGCCCTTTTATCGAAATCCCCCTCTTTATCCCGAGCGCTCGCGGGGCTTGGCTGGATCTTATTAAACGCTCCCGTATTCCACTGTAGCTTTTTTTTTTTTTTTTTGGTTTGTTTTCCCTGGGCCTGGTTTGAAAGCTCAAATGTCAGCAGAGGCGGCTGGTGGTAAATGCCATCTCCCCCTGCCCGGGGAGCCTGGGGCCATGAACCCGGGGCCGAGCTGCTCGGAGACAATTAAATATTAATACGGGGTATCGCCCTTTTTTAATGTGCCGCATCCGGAGCGGGGCCCTATTCATCCCCGGGCAGGGAAGCGAGGATGAGGAAGGTGCCAGGGAGGGCGAGGAAGGGCCAGGGGTGATTTTCCCCGTGGAATCCCAGCGCTGCAGCGAGGGTTTGGCTCCTCTCCCGCGATGGGGCTCCTCCTGGGCTCCCGCTTCCCTCCCGGCTGCTTTTCCCGCAGCCCCTCTCGCTCCTCCCTCTCCCCGCAGCGTGTCCGTCGTGTCGTCCCCCCCCCCAAGATTTCCCCGTCACGTCAGCGCTGGCACATCCCTCCCTCTCACGCGCCCCGTGAGCGGAACGTGTCAGCAGATTCATTTTGTCATTATTAAAAATATTAATTAAGGGCAGGCTGGAGCCCGGAGGCACGTTGCATGAGCCGGGCTGTGCCAGCAGCGGGGGCCGAGGGGGCAGGGGGTCCTGCTCCCTGCCTGGGATGTCCCTGGGGGGGGGGAGTGGTGATTTTAGCCATATCCCCCCCTTTTTCCATCCAGGCTCAGCCACCTCATCCCCCCCCCATCTTTTTCCAGCTCTGCCGGGATGTGGGATGCGGGGAACGGGCACCGGCGGAGCGGGAGGGGAGGAAAGGCCGGGGTGAAGCTGGGCCCTGGGGCTCCCAGACTTCTGGGGTGCCCCGTGGGGCTAAAGGCCACCCCAGGAAGCCCCCCAGCTCCGTGGGACAGAGGAGGCTGGAGACAGCAGGTCCAGAAGATGGGGGCAGAGAGGGGTGGTCTCCAAAGGCACTAAGGGGTGCGGTGGGGATTGTCCTCTGCTCACGCAACGGGCACTGACAGTGATGATGGACCTGATGATGATGCTATTTTTTTATCTTTTTTTTTTTTGGATTAATTTAAATTTTTCTATAGTTTTAGGGTGGGTATTTTTGTGCTGGTGGAGCACCATTCCTGGAGACACCCCATCCCAGGGCAGGGGTGGTGCCTGGGGCCTCCTCTTGGGGTAACCTGCCTGGGAGGGATGGGGTGAGCTGGGCTGGCCTGCCAAGGTCCCCTCTGCGAGGAGCATCACAGAATGGTTTGGGTTGGAAGGGACCTTAAACCACCCCCCAGTGCCACCCCCTGCCCTGGGCAGGGACACCTCCCACCAGCCCAGGTTGCTCCAAGCCCCATCCAGCCTGGCCTTGAACCCCTCCAGGGATGGGGCAGCCACAGCTTCCACGGGCAACCTGGGCCAGGCTCTCACCACCCTCACACCAAAGAATTTCTTCCTAATATCTGATCTAAATCTCCCCTCTTCCAATTTAAAACCGCTCCCCCTTGTCCTGTCACTGCACCTCCAGGCAAAGAGTCAAAATCTCTGCTTTTAGTGGGCAACAATATTTCCAGAGATTAAAGTCAAAAAATAGGAGCGAGGAGCAGAGATGTGTCACTGAAATAAACCCCAGTCTATTTTTTATTTTTAATTTCTGAGCTACTTAGAATTTTCCATCCTGAAGATGACAGCGTAAGCATTTCATCACCCTTGCACACGTGGGGACTAAGGGGTGGCTGTCCCTAACCCAGGTCACGCTTGTCTCCTCAGTGACCCCCTCCCTGGCAAAACTACCTCTGGCATTCCCCAGCTCCACACGGTGCTGCCAGGAGCCACCATCATCATCCGGAGCTGGGCACTAAGGGAAGACCCTCGCACCCACCTGCTGGTTAAACTCCCACTACAACAAACAGGGTAAGTCTGACTCGGAGCTCTTGGAGCTTTAGAAGTCTATTTAAATACACGTGGGTTTGCCACATTAGTATGTTGAAGCACAGAAAACAGTGATTTTCAGGTTAAGTGCAAGGACAGATCTGCCAGGAAGGACCGTAACAAACTCTTACCCCCCCTGAAAACAGGGATCACAATGATCAGTTCTCCAAATATTTATAGGTGCTCTCAATTCATATAGATTTTTTCCCCCCCAATAAAGTAACAAAGTAGCTCGGGAAGAATTTTCTATCCATATAATTTTGCTGAAGTTCCACCTTTTCTCGTCAGGAATTGGGGAGGCAGGACCGCAGGACAAGGCGGCGGCTGAGGAAGGGCCGCACGCGCTGCTGACACCGCCCCAGCCTGCACCTCCACCACTGAAAACCCCGCTTCTCCTTACCTTTCCGGTTCATGCCCATCTGGAGGCACTTGAGCAGCCGGCAGTACTGGCATCTGTTGCGCTGTTTGCGTGACATGACGCAGTTCTTGTCGCGGCTGCATCTGTAAACCCGCTTGTTGCAGATGCTCCGCTTGAAGAAGCCCTTGCAGCCCTCACAGGAGATGATCCCATAGTGCAGCCCCGTGGCTCTGTCCCCGCAGATCAGGCAGGTTCGCTGATCCACCCGCTCATCTGCCAGAGAGGAGAAAGGCTGTGAGGTCAACGGAACGGCTTCACCGAGCGATCAGGAGGGGACTGGGAAAGTCCCGGCACACCGTGGCCCGGACAGACGGACGTGGCACAGGCACCGCTGCCGGACCAGCCCGGCCGGAGACGCCGCCAGCCCGGGGCTCCTCTCCCCCTTCACTCGGCCGGCAGGGCACGGTGTGCCACTCTGGAGCCCCACAGCCTGCCACAAACCCAGCTCCACGGCCACCACCAAAGCCATTTCAATTCAACGTATCCATAGGATATCAAGTCCAGAAATTCTTGACAGCGGCAAGAAGAGTGAAGAGAAGTAAAACCCGAGTTTGCTTGAAAAGCAGCCTCTTGGAAATGCCCCTAGTCACACCATTTATCAGAAGTGGAAGGAAACGGTGAAGGAAAGTGGTTGAGAAGGTGAATAACGAGAGGCGGGGAGAGGGCAGCAAGAGAAGGGACAGAGATAGACAGGCCTGGTCAGAAAATCAATGAGATAGTATAAGGAAAAGGAAGAATAAAAAAAAAAATGACTTGAAGAGCAAGAAGAAGGAAAAGAGGAGCGCAAATTCAAAACCAAGAAACCATCAGCTATGACTACTCTAAAGAAGATATTCCAGCCCGAGCAGGACGGGAGGAGGAAGCCGGGAGCAGCCGGGGCTGGCGTGGGAGGGGGAGCGGGGCCGTGGGTGACACTGCCACAAGTCACCCAAAATTCAGACTAGACAGGGCCACAAAAGTGCCCTTTTTCTCGTTCCCATTTTGTATCATTCAGGGAAATGATACAGACCTCGGAAAACCCCCACCTTAGGAGGGCCCAGCTGGGGACGATGAGCTGGTTCCAACTCACCCCAGCAAGACAACGCTGAGCCTGGTTTTCATCACTTAGATTTAACCAGGGAGTTTTCCGAGACAAAGGTGTCCTTATCTGCGGGACTTAGGGAGCGGCAGGAGGCAGAAGTCACAGTGAAGTCCCCTCCAATCTTGATAAAGCCTAAGCGGCCCGACAAACCGGCGTGTAGCCTCCTACTACTGGAGAACATGTGAACACACCAGAAATAAGGAGCCAAATGGATTAGGATCAGAAACGAAACCTGTTTTCAGTTACACAAACCAGGCAAAAAATCTAAACCAGCTGCTGGCATTGGTGAGCAGCTTTCTCCGTGGTTTAAACCCAGTGGAAACCACAACCAGCCTGAATTAATCTTTAAAAGGTTTGCTAATGCAGAGAAGCGCAAATGTGCAAGCTGTGCAGGTTTCATTACAATTCTTATAAAACCTTAAAATAAAGGGACGAACGAAGGAAACGCAAACTTTTTCCTGAAGAAACGTTCACGGTGTCATCACAGCCCTAAAACATTCCCAGTTTTACAGGACAGACAAGCTCAGGTATGTGCTCGGCGCAGCCCCACAGGAATGCTGGCACCCACCCGGCCGGGGCTATCTGGGCATCTTGCCCAAGGGAGGCCACTAAACATGACTTTGTAGTGGCCAATTGCATAATCTCCACCTTCAGCCATCTGATAAGGCCGGCAGGGGCCGGGGATTAGCCTGGGACAGAGGAGTCCTCTATCTGCAGGGCTGAGCTCCACCTCAGCCCCCCCGGCCCCCACCGGCAGGGCCATAAATCGCGGGGGGATCCCGAGGTCAGCAGCGGCGGCCGCGTTTGCCGCCGGGGAGGAACTGGGGAGCCGGGAAAGGACCGGTTTATACACATGGCACCAGGCAGAGGGGGAGGTGGTGGGTTGCGGCAGCATCCCCCCATCCCGCAGCATCCCCCGGGGATGCCGGGATCCCTCCTCACCCCAGCACTCCGACAGCCCCGGGTGGAAATGAGGGCTCATTTCCAGGCGCAGCTGGTTTTGTTGCAGGAAGAATAGGGCCGCCGTGGCCTGGCAAAGCCGGGGTGATGAAAGGGAGGAGGAATCGGGATCCTTCCCTCGCCGTCCCCATCTCCCCGCGAGCAGGGTGAGGGTGAGGTGCTGTGAACGGCCCCATCGCCACAGTAACTGCACATGCCTCCCTGCAGGAGCTGTTAATTGGGTGCCTTTCCAGAGGAGAATTCGCCGCAGAAGAGCGACACGAACCGGGAACAAAGACCCAGACCTCCAGGGACCAGAGAGGTGCCCGAACACCCCGCAAACTGACCCTCAAACGAGTCTGGGAGATAAAAAATAATTACCTTCAGAAATTCTTAGAGTTTCAGAGGTTTAAAAAACACCCTGTAGGAGCCGTGCCCAGGCCCGGGACGCTGCCCCTGCGGCCCAGGGGTTTGCCGGCTCCTGACCTTTGCTGGTTTTCACCCTACTTAATGCAAGCCCCTTGTGTAGGCGAGGGCTGGGGCGGCCGGGGCAGAATTACAGCAAACTTCATAGAAATGGTAAAGCACGGGCAAATTTAAAGCAGTTTTGTGCTGGGGGTGCTCTGAACTCCCTTATGCTTGAAATTTCACCAGGATTATCAACACACATAGTTAAGTACAGCAATTTTAAAGCAAGCAGCTCTGGCTCCAATACCGCTGGTCTCACCGACCCCTCGGTTTCAAAAGCCACAGAACACGACGCAGATTAGGGAACAAAGCAATTGGTAAGAAGTTTTGTGGGTTTTTTTTTTTCAAATACCCTGCACATGTTTTATTTCAGAGAGAGGGCTGAAGAATCTTCCCTCCCCCCCTCAATTTTCCTGATGGTCTTACGTTTAAGGAACTCATACTCGGGATATTCTGGCTTTGTTCTCCCGGCCCATTGTAGTAGGGGCCACTAAATCAAACAGTTGCTGCTACGACAAAAGCACTCACAAAAATCTCAACCTCATCTTGAACCCTGAAGATTTTTATGGCTACTCCCTCGCTAACCCCTCCCCGAAGCCACATTAAAGGATGTATTGTTTTCAAAGGTCATGGTAGGTTTCATACCACATTTTAATACAATGTAAATTCTCCAAGAATATGATGATGTTTCACAAGAATCACAGAAGACAGTGCAAGAAAGAGAAAATATCTCTACTTGTCTGTGTTTTATCAGGCACGAGGTAGAAGCAATACACTTAATTTTTAAAAGGCTTATCTTTCCCCTCAGTGAAATGAGCGGTCCTGATAATTTTAGAAATAAAATACTTATGAATTTCCAAAAGGGAATACCTTCAAACCTGCTGAAGCACACGGCAAAGACACGTACAGAAACACTGAAGCACATGAATGAGCAAATAAAATACACAGCAAGTAAATGAAAGTCTCGGGACCTCCATCCAGCCGCCCGCGAGGCTCCATCACCGCTCCCACCTGTATCACTCCTGCGGGCGCATCCACCCCGAGAGCAGCTCGGCCGCGGTCCCGGGGGGGTACCAGGCCCTGGCTCCGTCCCAGGGGGGTCCCTGGGCCGCGGGCAGGATGGCACCCACCCCGGCAGATGCACCGACAGCTCCCCGCGAGAGATTAGCCTCGGAAATGCCACCGGGCGCCCATGCAGCCAGCTCGCACGACTTCCACCGTCGGTGCTTTATAACGGAGCAGGAACAAAGACTTTATTTCCTAGAGCGAGGCCAGAAGCGAAGGCACAAACCCTCAGCCGAAACCCCGGAGCAGCCGGCGCTGGGATCCCGTCCTGCTGGGAAGCAGAGGGAGGACACAGAAACCCGCAGCGCGCAAAACTTCCCATTTATGCAAGAGGACGTGACTTACAGCTAAGAAAATAGTTTACAGCTGAAAAGAGATTACAGATGACACTCAGCACCGCAACTCGTTAATATATTTCACGTCTTTTCAACCGGGTATCATTTATTTGCTTGGTGATTAACTCACCCTCTCGCACACGCCCCACAGCTCCCTTTAGCTGGGTTTAAATCTCAAGCTGCTAAATACCAGCTGTTTGGGGAGGGGAGCGGGGGGGGGGAGATCTCACACATGTGTTACTTAAATCCTCACCAAACCCTGCTGCCTCGCACCTCCGATGATGCCTCAAACACAAACAAACGTCTTTAAGGCTTCTTTTTCCCCCTTATCTTTCCTAAGGATTTTTTTTTTCATTGTCAATTTCTAGTTCCAAGAAACCATCTCCTTAAATCCAGCAGGGAAGGGGGGTGACTCCCCCCTCGCTGCCCAGCGCCGCATTGTCCAAGCCAGCCCACCCCCAAAACCAGCCGCGTTCGCTTCAGGGGCTTTTCTTCAACTTATAATCGATGAACACAGGGATTAAATTTTCTGTGGGGCGGCCCCTCCGCGGGCCGGCGGCGAGCTCGGTGGCCGAGCCCGTGGGCACAATGGGCCGGGGTGCCCCGCTCCCCCTCGCCCCGCCGCGGGGGTCCCAGCCCCACGCTGGATGGGGGGCGACGGCAGCGGCTCCTGCCCGGGCTCAAAGAGCAGCTTGTGCTGCAGGAGCAGGCCCTGGCGAGGGCCTGAATAGAATTAACCCTCTGTGAACTAAAACAAAAACATTTGTGTGCCCAGCTGGGATAAAGGTTAATTTAAATGGACAAGCCTCCTCAAGTCCTTAAAAAAAAAAAAAAAAAGGGGGGAAAGAAAGAGGCTGCTGCAACCTTATTCTCTGTCCTGTAAAAGGATGCTCCACAGAGAGAGAGAGCACGGCTGCCTTCTGGAAAGCACTGAGTATGGAAAAGAAAAGAGGAGAAATGCTGCAACAGAGAAATGGGCAGCACGTCCAGCTTTGCCCTCTCTTCCTAGTAATTAAATCCCAAACTCCCAGTCTTGTTCCCCACGGATTCTGTTCCTGCCGCAGAAGAGCTCGGGGAAAAGCAAACCCCCACGGAAACGACCAGGAACCGTGGGTTGCTCTTCTTCGCGCAGGTACGAACCAAGAGCGTGCGGGTGATGAAACCCATCGCCCTTCCCTCCCCGGGCTGGGACCCGTCCCCATCTGCGCATCAAAAACTCATCCGCGGAACGCAACTTCTCCCGGGAGCCCCCCGGCCCCCGCACCCCCGGCCCCGCACCCCCGGGACCCGGCGCCGGCGGGAGCCTCCCGGGGCCGAGGGACGCCCCCC
>JAOXJK010000007.1:4996620-5011422 GCA_025774025.1 Xenus cinereus
GGTGTGGTGGGAGGTGTCCCTGCCCAGGGCAGGGGGTGGCACTGGGGGGGCTTTAAGGTCCCTTCCAACCCAAACCAGTCTGTGACTCGAATTTTGTTATATTATTTCCTTGTTTTACACAAAAAGGAAACACTGAACAGAAACGTCCTTCCAGAATTTACAAGAATGGGAATAAAAGTATGGAGGACATACTCCATGTGTCTGGTTTACCCTGACAATACCCACAGACTTCCAAACTGTTTCCATGTAACTGGCCAAGAATACATCCATTCAGAAAACAACATATTCCCCTGGGAAAAAAAGAACATCACGGGAACTGCCAGCTTCTGTTCTTAACTCTGCCAACACCTCCTCAGCCTGAAGACTGAATGATTTGCCACCTTTAATATATCTCACCTTATCCATCTATAAACCACAATTACTTCTTGAGATGATGTCAAGTTTAAATGGAATTGCAAAATGTCAAAGTCTATGGTAAACACACTTATTAGAAATGCAAGGACAATTATGGAAAGAGAAGACGACACCGGTCAATGGGGCAGGAAAAATTCCCAGACTCAAAAAAACTTGTGTAAATTCAGCTTCCTTTCCAGAATGACTCCGAGCAGTGAGGGGGGACACCGGCGGGCAGAGGCCCAGTGATCCTCCTGGTGCTGTTTTACAGGGTGCGGGGTCGATGCCAGGCCTGGCTGCCCACGAGCGGGACTCTTCATGGGCTCTGAGTCCCCTTTCGTTGTCTCGCCATGATGTGAAGCATCCCGTTCAAAGCTTCATCAGTGGCTCCTTAAGAAAGATGCTTTCATCATTTTAAGTTTCTGCTCTTGCAGAAGCTGGAGAAATACTCCCATAAACCGCCCAGTTGCTCTGGGTGTGAAGCTGAACCCTTACGAGTACAGGCGGCAGCGTGATTTCAGTGTGACTCCACAGAGGGGGACACTGCTCAGGAAAATAAATCTTTTTTATTCTGTCCAGTCCTTTGGAGCAATCTGGAAATCTGGGGCACTTCCACATTGCTACCCCCCTCCTCCCAACACTGCTCTCGCTTCTGAACAGGGCGAGAGGTGGGTCCTGAAAAAATAGCTGCTGCCTCCGCATCTTCCTCCTGCTAAATCTGATCCTGGCCCTTTCCTCCTGATAAACTCCACTCTCAACTGCCACGCAATCTCTACCAGCGGCTCCCAGGCCCCAGACACCCCCCACCCCAGACGGCACGAGGTCCCAAATTAAGATGTACGTGACTGCAGATAACAGCCAATTTTCCTGGAAAATTCCTAACACCAGGGAAAACCACCTTCCCCCCTCCCCTGCGTTTGGGAAGCTCCCCAGGGCAGCCCGTTCGCATGCTTCGCGCCGGCAGATCGGGAGGCTGCGCCAAGCGCGCGGGGACAGCTTCTTTGGGTGTAAAGGCTGCATCCAACGTGCAGTATTTAAGACAATTAGATTTTCAAAGAAACTACACTAAACATTTCTTTCATGTGTAATCAAATTATGTTAAAGCAAACCCCATAATTTAAACCATTCCATTGGTCAGCTCCTATTTGTTTTCCCTGCACCCTCATTTTTGCTCCAGATCTGTCACATTACATTAACACCTTTCCTACTCACTGCCTACAGAAATAACAGCCTTCGACATGCCTGCACAATCCATTTGTCCTGCTCTAATTACTTTTTGACATAGCCTCTTTTGCTGTTATCTTGCCTTTTCTGACCTCTGTCTGTATTAAAGCCATTTAAAACAATCTTTAAACTCGGTATCTATTGTGATGTGCCTTATATGATACTACTGGAGTATCAGGCAGCAGCATTTTGAAAATCAAATATTTAAATCTATGGTAATAAGATAATGTACTTGAGGAGGAAAGCCACTATGCATTGGTAACAGCTACAGCTGGCTGCTCATGAGTCCCCAGGACTGCACGCATTTTCAGGATGAAAGTCCTTTAGTCATAAAACTGTGGTACATAACTGGGTGGCTCAAAGACAAACAGGGTCTCGTGTGTACTGAGGAATTTCCCTTAATTTCACAAGCGGGGAGGAAAGCAGGAGAAACTGGGAACAGTAGCCGTCTAAAAAACCAACCCCAACAAAACAGCCAGCGCAGAAACAGAGCAGGGAAGAGGAGCAGGCGGGAGGCACCAACAATGCCCGTCCAGGAGGAAGCATGACAAATCACACTCCCCTCCAAACCCCGAGAAGAAACCCAGAATCTCTAATCCCAATATCCCTCTGCTTTCATCAAGCCCATTCAAAAAATGTGCCCTCATTTTCTTTTGTGGCTGATTCACAGAAGATGAGCCTCTAATTACCAGCTACTTCCCCGGCTGGAGGAGCAGAGGATTTGCTCCGTGCCAAGGATCTGCTTTGGAGTCAAGAACTTATTCCATGTGGTGGAACTAATTTTTTGGATATCAAGTTGATCCCTATGAACATTCATCTGACGATACAGTCTAACCACAGCTTCACATGCTATTTTGCACAGGATTCAGCCTCATGCTAACTTAATTGGTAGCGAGTCAATATTGTACTCACATTAGAAGATACTTCACAAACTACATCTGCTCTGGTTCATTTACAGGGGGATTACCCAGTTCACACAAAGTCTGGTCTTCTAGATTCAACCAGTGCAGATCCAAGCCCGGCTCTGCTGGGAAAGCAGAGCTCCGTATTTTGTCTTCCAGATGACAGCACTATAAAACCGACGGGGGACAAAACCAGAGTCAATTAAAATACATTAAATGTAATGTAACAATGCTATGGTTTGTCATAGCCAGCCAAGAGGTTTTATTCTTTGAATTCCTCTAACTCTGTCCTTAGGACACGCAGAGCCCATGCTCGCCGGGGAAAGCTCTTCCCACGATACTTCCCTGCACACAGTTTTATTTTTCCCTTTTTCTTCCCTGTCAGCAGCCCTGGCCGCAAACGCCTGTCTCATTAAGGCATCTCAACACAGCGGCGACCCAGGGATCCAGGGCCAGACCAGTCTGCTACTGGTCTGCTACTGGTCTGCTCATAGCATCCCTTTCCGTAGCGCTCCGGGATGCGTCGGTGCGGCAGGACGGCAGCGGGGAAGGGGCAGGAGGCAGCGGGGACGGGCACAAGCTCTGCCTTCACCAGCTCCCGGGGACGGGGGGTGGGCACAGACCAGGAGCTCCGGGCTTTATTTCTGCGAGATTCAGAAATGCGCTTTTTGCCAGAATCATTTTTTTGGTTTGTAAAGTGATTATTTTCTTCCTTCCTCATTTTTTCACACCTATTTCCCAGCCTTTTTTCTATTTTTTTTAAAACAGCTGTTTGAGCGGACCCGAGATGTCCATTGTCCAAACAATAACAACCACCAGTGACCGTGACCTCGCTCACGTTTGTGTAATAGTGCAGCTAAACCGCACCAAACAGCGCACGGTTCCCGTACGGAAGGTACCCAAACGTGAGGGGGAGTGTGCTGGCAGCTCCCCCCGCGCCCGGCCGGGCCCCGGCAGCGGCCAGAGCGGATGAGGGGAAACTGCAAATTACAGACATTAAAATTAATCCTTTTCTCTCTGCCTAATTTTTTTCCCTTAAGTAAAATTTACATTTATTTTAGAGAAAGACATTTAAACATAAAATAATTCCCCACTTCCACATCCTTTCGGACCACACCAGCGCCCTCCGAGTGCCCTCCGAAGCGCAGCGCCGGCAGTAAAGCCAGCCCAGTGGCTTCTCTTCCCGCAGCGCGGCGCCGTCAGGAGGGTTTCTTGGCCTCTACATTTCTTCTCAAAACACCCACAGATGTTTGGGGGGGCATCTGTGATTTCAGAGTGTGTAAAAGTGGTTTATATTTTCAATTTGCCCCTTTTTAACCGGACATCCTACACAGCACCCTGAGTTTCCCAACGGGTTCCACCACCCACAGCATTCCACCACCATCCTTCACTTTTTGACTGTGCATTTTGTACGTCTGTGGGTGGCTCCTGGAGACGGCTGTAGCACCACGACTGCGCCGCAGCGCTCAGGGCTACAGCCTGGACGCCCCAGCCAGGTCTGTGGGGCAGGAGCCGCACGGGCAGGAGAAAATAGCGGCAGCTACAGCTTGAAGGCAACAAATAGGATAAAATGTGCTCGAACAAATTCACATTCTTGCAATTTGTAAATACAAGTTATCCAGCAAATTGTGTCTACAGCATCCACGGTTAATTGGCCGATTTCTTACAGTCAAGGCAGAGGTTTGTCTGGAGGAGAGAGCTCGGTGCACTTCAAGCCTACCCAGGCACCAATTTATACCACTCCAAATCCTGCTGGAAACCCGGGGATGGATTCTTGGGGGAAGAGATTCCAGAGGCAAGAGATGAAACCCTCCAAAATGAAGCACCCTTGAAGAGGGGGAGATGCTCCCAGAGAGCTGTGGCTGCGCTGCCATTGATTTCAAACAGAAAGAAACCGACCCAAGACCAGCATTTGCCATCGGGTTCTGGAGGATTCGGGACAAGATCCACAGGGGCTCAGCCAGCTCTCCAAAGGGCTTCTGAGAGCCCGACATTTCCTTCCACCAGACCCCAAAATGATGTGGAAACCATCTTGAACTGGCACAGCAGGAGTCTGAGACGGTGTCGTGTTGGAGCTGAAGGAACGGCTCTTTAGTACCATTGAGCTTGCACGACATCTAACCACAGGAGCAGGTTAACGCCTACGTTAATTACTGAAACACCGGGGATATACAAGGGCAAAAGCAATGGACCACCAGGCCTGGAGCTGAGAGCACAGAGATTTCCAACTTTAAAGCCTGGCAAGTGGAGAGGCTCCAAGTACAGCTGAGGAAGAGCAGCATCTCCTCCAGCAGCCGTCGGGAAAGCAGCTCCCTGGTGGAACTCGGGGACCTTAATTCCTCCTGCAGGAACCTCGTGCTCGGAGGATTCCCAGGCTCGGACCGTGATTGCTGCCTGAAGATGCCTCTAAATTACCTGCTGAAGGAATCCGCCTTTCTCCGTGACTGCCCGGGGACAACGGCCCTGGAATTTGGGGGGTTGATTTCCCCTCGTGAAACGTGTCCTGAGCTGCACTCCTGGCACGGCCGCCCCTCCACGGCCGGCACCGCAGATGTGGGAGAAACACCTCGATTCCACAGAACCCAGCCCCTGCCCTCCTGTGCCGGCTGTGTGCGCTGGGGAGGGGAAAATGCCCCGTGACCCAAACCAAACAAACTGCCCCCACTCCTGCGGGGCACCGAGGCGCAGCAGCGGGGACAGACGGACAGACAGAGCTGCCCTTCTGTGGTCACTGCTGAACCCCCGCCGGCCCCCCAGGATTTCCATAACACCCCCACGATGCAGCGCCCCCCCCCGTTAGCCCCAGGGACCCTCCCCAGCGCCGGGTGCGGCAGAAACGGGAGGTGATTTTAGAGGAAATATCTAAGATCCAGGTTGGAAATGAAAATGATCTGCCCCAACAACAGCTCCTGGATTTCAGCATCGAATTTTTGAAATTCCAGTCATATTATATTTTCCTGTTGCTTATTTAAGATAAGCCTGCCCATTTTTTAAAAGTTAAAAATTAAAATCCGTGGTTTTATCACATATCTTGAAAACAAGGCAAATAAAAACCTCCCGGTGCTTGCCACCAGGCATCTTATCAGCAGAAAATACGGGGCTATTTGTGCTGTGTCGTGGTGACTCTGCAGCACACGTACGACAGAGAACAGTCCTCGCTGCTCCCAGGAGACACTCGTGACATGTTCGGATGCAGGTATCCGAGCACGGCGAGGGTGTCACACCGTTGTGTGGCAACAGGCTCAATCCCAAGTTTAGCAAACTGTGCTTGCACTACATTTCTATGAGCAAATGCAGGATGTGAGATAAAGGCCACACCGGAATTAAAACACGGCAAATATTTGGTTAAATCAAGAGTTAGGCTTATATAGTTCTATAGATACAAATGCCACTTAAGGAAACAGAATGTAAATACCCACGGGGCAGCGACCCTCTTATTTAAAGCAGGAAAGACATCCATCTTTTCCTGTGTGAACTGTCATCTCGGCTTGCCGAAACCTAATTATATTATTGCTTATTATTGGTAACAAAATATAACCGCTTTCCTTATGCCTGTTTTCCTGTTTCCTCTCAGACAGCAATCGCAGAGGACTCCCTACACCCACACCTAAATACACACTGTGGTGTAGGATACGAGGCGCTGTGCCCGGGTCTCCTCCACCCACTGAATCGCTCCAACTTTTCCCGGCGGAGGCCGGGCGAAGGGCCGGGGCGAAGCGGCTCGGCGCGATGGCAGCGCGGGGTGACAGTCTGACATGGTGTCCTGCTGGGAGCCAAGAATAGCAATGCCTTAAAAGGCAGCGATGTTGAGATCACAAGGAAAAGAGAATTAGGGCACAGCTGTGGAGTTCTGTAGGCTAAAACATAGACTCAATATGTCAGAGAAAATTAAATCACGGAGCTACATGTAATTTCTGGTCTGGTTTATAACGTGGCTGTCGCTGTGCAGAATTTGTACGTGGGCCATACATGTGAGCCGCTGTGGTTCTGCACGCGGGAATAAAAACCAGAATTAATTTAAAAAGAAAACCCAAAGGATTTATATGTAAATAACAGCACCAACACCTATGTTCCGAAGGATGTTTACGTGCTATTGCAGCTCAGACACAGTTGTAAAGGCACTCTGCCATCCCGCTCTCGGGCACAAACAGAAAGGCCACAGCACCGCTCGTGAGACGCGCAGAGCTCACAGCTCGCCCTGCAGCACAGAACAAAGAAAACTAAACCAACACAGCAGCGAGCTAAACATATCTGAAAAATGCCTGTGTCTCCCGCGGCTGTCAGAGAGGGGAGAGACCCTTCCTCAAAAATGAAGGTACCGAAACAGAAAACAAACTTCTGCTGAGGCTTTTTCCCCCTTGGAGAAGTGATATTTGCACATTTTCCAGAACAGTATCTACACATAAATTTGCCAGTATTTCTTTACGCTTGAAGAGCAGTATTAGTTTCTCCTCTGAAAGCATTCAGCATCCACAGAATTCAGTCCATTATCCTCTGCCAGTATCTCTGTTGCAATCTGTGTCCGACTTTGCGGGGCGCAGGGGTAACGGCCGGCGTGGGAGCCGTGTTCGGGGCCGGGAGGTTGCGGGTCTTCTCCAGCGCCTTCTCCCCACCTCCAGCCCCCACCACGGAGTGAACCCCATGGAGCTGGTGGATGGAAGAACCGTGGATTCGGTGGGTGAAAAGGGGGTGCCAAGATGGGCTCTGGCTGAGCCCCATCCACTGGGACAGCCGGGCAGGGCCTCACCCAGCACCAGTGGCCAGGCATCACCTGACAACAGGACTCAAATTATCTCTTTCAAAGGCTCAAAAGGCCAAGGACAGATAAAAGAGAAGATGAGGAGGAAAAGAAGCTGGGAACAAGGGAACAGGAGACTGATTGGGGTGAGGCAGATATGGGGAGCTTTCCTAAATAACCGCCACTTGAGCACTAACGTGATACAGAACAGCAAGAAAACAGGGGTAGGAAGCTGCACGTAATTACGACTTTGTTTAGCTAAGTGTATTTCCTGTGGAGCTTACAAAGCACGACTGCATGCAAAGTATGCAGATTTGTTGATATCAGCTATCCTTTGTCCCTAAAGAGGTAAATTACACATCTGATGTGTATACAGAGTTGAGAAGCTGTTAAGGGTTGTGCTGGAGCTGCAGAGAGAGCTGTGGAGCAACAACCCCCAACTCCTGCGCAGGGATAACGCACGGGGGGGTCTGACAGGGGGTGGAGAGGTCAGCGGCCGATGGACGGGGAGAAGCGAGAACAACCCAGCGAGTGTCCGGCCAGGGGACGGTCCATCCATCTCCCACCGCCGGTCCCAGAGCAGGGTCATTGCCTGGGAAAAGGGGGAATGCGCCGTCACAGCCACGACACGGGGAGTGAGGGAAGCAGGGGGTGAGCAGGAGCGGGGTGAGGCTGGGGTTTGCAGTGAGGGAGGTGAGAAGGCTGTTCTGGAAGCTGCCAGCACCAGGAAGGGTTAATGAGGCAGTCGTCGAGCACAGGCACTGCACACAGGGGTACACGTGCACCCCACGACTCAACTAATAGAGAACCACGATTTAATTAATAGAGAAAATGACAAATAGTTGAGATGAATTGTTTCTCCCAAGCAGAACTACGTATCACCTGCTTTTCAGCCCAGCCCAGCTCATACATATGCAACGTTTTCCACGAGCACAGCACGTGGTGCAGAAAACAATCCCGTAAACGCGGATGCAAAATGAGGTCACCGATTCCCCCTCGGAATGTCTTTGGAATGAAGGCTCTTCACAGCCACAGACATTGGCACTGTCCATGCTCAGGTCCTGCCGGTGACACACGGCGCTGCTGGCGTGGTGGCAGTGTCACCCTGGGCTGCTGGCACGGCGGCGGTGTCACCCTGTGTGGTGGTTGCAGCAGTGTCACCCTGTGTGGTGGTCACAGTGTGGTGGCAGTGTCACCCTGCTCAGGGGTCACAGCGGTGTCACCCTGTGCAGTGGTTGCAGTGGTGTCACCCTGTGCGGTGGTTGCGGTGGTGTCACCCTGCGCGGTGGTTGCGGTGGTGTCACCCTGTGTGGTGGTCACAGCATGGTGGTGGTGTCACCCTGTGCGGTGGTTGCGGTGGTGTCACCCTGTGCGGTGGTTGTGGTGGTGTCACCCTGTGCGGTGGTCGCAGCGCAGCATTTCCCAGCGCCGCTCGCCCTGACCCACTTTCCCGCAGCATTTCTGCATAGCGACAGAGGTCCCAGCAGGACAAGTGTCACCTCCCAGCCCACGGGATTCTCCATTTCCCACCGCCTGGACTGGAAGAATGCGCTCGGCATTCACGGGCAGGCACACAGGAGCACGGCATCGCACACACACGCGTATGTAAAACACATAAATCCCAGCAACAGAGGGAATTAGAACAACAACAACCCCCCCTGTTCCCATTGGCAGAATATTCCTCCGAAGCAGACACGGGGCTGTGAGGGATAAATGAATCCCCAGCCCAGGATCCTCCTCACTGCGGGAAGGAGCCCGGCTCTTCCCCTCTGGCTACAGCTCTTTTAAAGGGACTTTGCCGGTTTCTCTCGAGCTGCTTCCAGCATCCCCGTTACCCCGAATCAACCCTGCCCTTCGGCTTCGACTGAAAGAAATACCCGTATACTGAGCCAACCAGGAGATTATTATTCCTTCGTTACACACCAGCCAAAGCTCGGACACTGCGACGAGGAAATGCCTTTTCCCTCCCCGAGCCCTGCACACCCCGCTCACTGTCCTGTCTCCCAGCCGCTCAGCCCCTACAGAACTACAGTGCAGTGACTGCAGAGCCACTTGTGCTTCTGATGTCATCTCAAGGCATTTGGCCTTTTTTTTTTAGGTGAAGCATCTATATTTCCTCTGTTCTGAAATTTTGTGCTGAAACTATAACAAGCCAAAAATCTCTTCAATGGGAAATTTCACAAACAGAGGATTATGACTTCAGCTACAGAATAAGCAGCAGGAGCAGATGGAACTCTTCAGAAACAATGATTCCATTTTCATGCAAATTTCCTTAGTAGTTAAAAAAAGACGACGAAGAAAAAAACCACCAAGATATCAGAATGGTTTCTAAATGGAAGGTTTTTGAATGATGCTAAAAGCAAAGGGCCGGTAGCTCTCCACAATCCCAAGCATTTTAGCAGCAGCCAGGGGAAAAAAAAAAAAAAAAAGGCATGACAAACTAAAGCCAGACTCTGCACCTCCTCGGAGCTGTGATAAGAGAAATGGAAAATGGAGTGAAAGTATATTTTAGTTTTTATGATTTTCAACATCATCACTGGCGTTGTGATAATGCATACTTCAGAGCTAATTCTTACGCTCTTTAAGAGCACAGGCTTCATTCACGAAGCAGCATGACAAAAATTCTTTATCCACTTGATGACTACAGAAGGTGACAGCCACCGAGAAAAAGACAGCCACAGGGACACTGTCGGAGTGCTAACCTGCAGCGTGCCTCTCTCCGAGTACAAGTGCTCCCCTGATTACAAGCACACAGACATGCATTTTTCATAGCTGAAATGTGGAAACTGAGCCAATTCTTTTGTTATTAATACTGGCAGCATACCCTAAAAAACAAATACATGCACAGAGTTAGCGGCCCCCATTCCTGGCCTTTCTGCTGACTTGTTACTTAGTTTTGCTCCTATGCCTTCATTTTTCCCTCTGGCTTACTCCTCGGCTGTGAGAATCCAAGCTACACCCTTGCCCTCGGTGTTGTGAGGACACCTGACCGTGTCGCTGTCTCTGTGCCACACTGCAGCGTAAAACACTGCGCTGTTCTCAACACGCAAGACATTTTAATGGCAATAAGTGGGAACACCCATTGAAGGCCTATGTAATTCCACTTTGACAGGCCACTTTTTTTAACTGAGGTTTTAAATCAGAGAGGAAACTACATGCACGGAAAAGCAAGAATGAAATCCACTGCTGTTTGTCGCTGCTTGTCCCTGGCACGGTGAACCGGGGTGATGCTGCAGCCGAGCCCTGTCCCACGCAGCGTCCGGGTGCCGGCGGTGACCTGCTGCCCCCAGAGACCCCGGCAGCTCCGGCCCCGGCACCGAGGAGCCACCGGGTACAGACAGGGCCAGCGGGGACAATCCCTTCGGATCACCCACCCCAAATCCAAGCGTCCTTCCTGACACGGTCTTGCCCCGATGCTGCTCCTGAAGTTTTGTAGCGAATCTTCACAAATCTCTGCCAGTTCTGGCAAACAATTTCCGTCTCCCTCAGTTTCATGTTGATTTTTTAAAATTAATTTTCTCCTTCCTTTTTCATGCAAAAGAGATACAAAGTTAGCTTTAGATAAGACTGCAGAGAGCGCTGAAGTCGTGGCCTCTGAACCATGTGGTCAATACCAAGAACACTCCTGTTTAATCCCATTCTACCTACACTTATCCCTTTCTTTCATCGTGCCACTGGCCAAATCTTTTCACTTTGAATTTGCTCTCAAACTGAATCTCCTTCCTTCCTCATCGAGTCAGATGGATTCAAGTAATGACAGCTACTGAAAGGACAGAGCACATACAAAATAAGTCCAAAAAATGGGCTCAGCGAGGTTTATTTTCAAGTTTTTCCTTGCATACCTCTTAGCAGAAGGGTGTACGAGTAGAAACAATTTCCTCAGTTAATCCCTCTTCGACCCAAATTAACTTTTTCCAAACTATTTTCTTTACTACTTTGTTTTACAACTTTGCCTGAATGAACTCGACAATAGGCACGTTTCAGGTCCCCAAGGAAAGGACGGGGAGCAGCGATGGGGAGGGATGAGAAGACAACCCAGCTGGTCTGACCGCCGCCGGAGCAGGGTGGTGGGAGAGGCAAGTTGTGCCGTGCAGGACACGGGGCTCCTCTCTCAGGGCCAGGACCTGCTCTCTTGGTCACCACGGGTTTGGGCTTTGCGTGACTTAATTCACACTCTTCAGAAATGAGGGCCAAGGAAGAAAAGTGACTGGGAACTTGTACCCCAACTACCAAAAAGGAGACGCTTCAGTCCACGCCGAGCAGCGGGAACTGCGGCTTTGCACAGCTCTCACCTGCAGGAACAGTTCTACAGTGGAAAGAAGAGATGGCCTTCATCCTGGAGGCTGCTGTAGCATCTTAATAAAATGCCATCAGTCAATGGACGGGCAGCAAAACACCGTATTGTCATGAATTTGTCTGAAGGCATCTCTATCAGTTAAGCCCCGCCACTTCCTCTTCACCCTGCTGTGGAACTGAGGCTCTCCAACGAGTCGACTTTGACTTTCTGGTTTCTAAGTATTCCTGCCGCCTTTCTCACCTATGCTTCGCCCATCAGCAAAGGTGGCATCGATGCAGGTGACGACAGCAGGAACCACTCCTGCCCTTTCCCTGATGCCACGGCGGTGCCGGGGCAGCCACCGGCCACCAGAAGCGCAGCCAGGAGAGAGATTATTTGAAAAACAGCAGTGTCCCAAACCGTCACAAATCCTACATTCACATTAACACTCTGAACCTCTCTGTAGCTACAATAAAGATGATACAGGGGAAGAAAGAGTGTCTCTCATTTAAGCCCTCACTTCTTAGCTTGTTGGGCTTTAAGGTAGGAAGAGGGAGCTGCCAGAAAGACTCAAGAAAAAACAGGAGAAGCACAAGGGGGCACCGGCATTGCCTCTCCTTTAGATGCCTCTACAGATCTTCATTGCTTTTTCCTTTTGATCTGGGTAAATTTTATGCAGCAAAATATAAGACAAAGTTGCTTACAGAATTGTAAAATGGCTTAAGGGCCGAAAACTGGGTCAAAGCCCCAGCTCCTCCTGCCATCCCCGTCACCGCTGACAGGGACCTGCAGGGCAGGAGCAGCCACGGCAGAGCATCCTCGGCGGCGGTGCCCTTGCCTGGGGAACTTGCTCTCCACGACGGCTCCAGCAGTTCCTTTCCCAATGGGAAATTATATTTTCCATAGATTTAGTGAAACACGGTTCTAATTTAGTAATCACCATGTACATCCAACCAAACAGGACCCCGCGCTTCAAGAACGAGAGCAATATAACTAGGATGAGCCTCAAAATATTCAAGCAACATAACCATTTGAAGATCCCCCCTGACACGGGGGCAAGAGGAGGTACCTGGAAACTGAGGTATAGTTGTGTTTATAAACTATGACAAAACACCCTTTCTTTTTCTAGACTCTAACATTGCATATTTGGGGAATTTCATATTATTTCTGCAAATCTTGGACACCATAGGGGGCCTGGGAAGTACAGTAGGTCTACGAATGCACGCAGAGGAGTCTGTAAAAGCTCCCAGAGTTCAGTAGCCACCCAGGTGGCTTGTAAAGAGCACACCTCAGACACTCCCACAGCTTAATTTTTTGTTTTTCATAAATAGGATGAAAGATACTGTATGCTTTTCAGCCAGTGCGACCCACAACCGACCACTTAGAAGCACATTCATACCCCAGTACGCACAAGAACACGTATTGTAACAATAGCATCAACTACGTTTTAGAGGAATCATCAAGCGACTCAAGAAGTGAAAGAGAATCTTGGAAAGAGGGGACAGAAAGGAGCTGTCTGGGGAGCGCAGAAGTTACTAGAATGGTTATTGTGGGTAGAACGGGGAGCAGATATGGGCTATCACCTTCACACTCATGACAAGGAGGTGGGAACCTCTCCATCCACACCAGAAGCAGCTGTGTGACACTGATAGGAGCCTGGGTCACCGTTACAGCAAAATACTAACCTTTTTTTTTTTTTTTCCAAATTGCTTCCTTCTGGATGAGATCCATGTAACTGTCATGTGTTTTTTCATTTCATTTTCATTTCTCATTTATGCATCCATCTAGCCCTCCAGGGTGAATTCTATAGAAATCCATGTCAAGAATGCCCAAAAGGGACCTCTGACCCACTCTCCCCATCCTACACAGTCCCAGGAGGGGCTCCTAATGACAACATCGTGACATGTCTGAAAATGCTCAACAAACCCAAGTTCCTCCAGACCAAGGAAAGGACATGAACTGTGTTGCTGCTGCAGCACCCTTCCGTCCATCGGTCACATGCGGTGTCACCAGTGTGGCCTTGGGGAGCTGGGACTGTCCCCCTTCCCAGGCAGAGGAACCCAGGATCAGCACCCAGAGTCATTTAACAAGGAGTAATCGTGGTTGTTAAAAGTGTTTTAACAGCAGCAAAATAGAAACACAGAGAGAGAATGGCCATGTCATGTTAGAGACAGAGACACCCAGCGGAATGGAGGCTGTGTCCCATCACTGGGGACAGCACCCTGTGGGTGACAGGCCATGTCCCGTTGCTGGGGTCAGACCCCAGTGGGATGGAGGCTGTGTCCCATTGCTGGTGACAGCACCCAGTGGGATGGAGACCACGTCCCATCGCTGGGGATGGTACCTGTTGGGATGGAGGCTGTGTCCCATCACTGGGGATGGACACCTGGCAGGATGGAGGGCCATGTCCCATCACTGGGGATGGACACCTGGCAGGATGGAGGGCCATGTCACATCACTGGGGACAGCATCTATTGGGATGAAGGCTGTTTCCTATCACTGGGGACAGCATGCAGTGAGTGCGTGGCCATGATCCATTGCTGGAGATGGCACCCATTGGGATGGAGGACATGTCCCCTCCCTGGTGACAAGACACCCAGTGGGATGGAGGCCGTCTCCCATCACTGGGGACAGCACCTGTTGGATGGAGGCCATGTCCCATCACTGGGATGGACACCTGGCAGGAATGAGGGCCATGATCCTTCTTTGGAGATGTTACCCGTTGGGATGGAGGACATGTCCCATCCCTGGGGACAGCACCCGGAGGGATGGAGGGCCACATCCTATCACTGGGGATGGACACCCAGCAGGATGGAGACCACATCCCATCCCTGGGGACAGCACCGGGCGAGATGGAGGGCCATGACCCATCTCTGGAGGTGGTACCCGTTGGGATGGAGGCCGTGTCCCATCCCTGGGGACAGCACCCGGAGGGATGGAGGGCCACGATCCATCTCTGGAGGCGGTACCCGGTGGGATGGCGCCCACATCCCCTCCCCGGTGACCCCGTGCCACCTCTGCCCGGTGACACACCGGGATGGGGGGGTGTCCAAAACGGGCCGCCCACTCCGGCGCCGTTACCCGGCGGTAGGAGCCCTGTGGCCGCCACCCGGTGCCTTCCCCCCGAGGCGGGGGGGGGGGCTCCGTTTCGGCCCCCATTGTGCGCCGGGGATATAAAACACACACACACACAGGCCGGGTCGGTGCTTCGAGCCGTGTCCCGCCTCCGCCGGCACCCAAACAAGCGGCCCCGCGGCCCGGCCCGCGCC
>JAOXJK010000007.1:5012487-5047631 GCA_025774025.1 Xenus cinereus
GCCAGGGACACCCCATGCAGAGACCTTCACTGGTGAGGGGTAGAAATCATCATATAAAAATATATAAATCGTCAATAAAACAAACCCCGCTTTGCAGTATGCCCTGCTCAAACTATATATATTTTTTTTTCTCATCGTAACTTGCTCTAAAAGAAATTTAATGCGATTTTTGGCCCCCCGCCCCCCAACCCATCGGCGGTTATTAAGTGTGACGCTCGCCACGGGGTCTGTGTACAATAAAAGCCTCGGTCAACGCACACCTATCAATCCGGTATATTCGAAGAAAATAATTTCCCTAAACTTTTCTTCGCAAAAATAAAACCCTGACTCTTTTTTTTTAAAGCTGTAAGTAGAATTCCTCAGCAAGTTTAGAAAGTTGAGAAGGAGAGGGGGGGCGATTTAACCTCCTTATATGACCCAGGAATGCGAGGTAGCATATTTGGGGGGTATTTTTTTATTTTTTTGAAAGTTAACAAGTACGAAAAGCCAGGAGGAGCCTTAAAAGCGCGTTTGGAAGCCCCCGCGCCGGGCGCAGCCTCCACGCAGAGCAGGGGTTATTCACATGGCTGCTGGGGAAACTCCATTCAGATATCCCACTACCTGGATTTGAATAGAAACCAGACAGCAATTCTTTGGTCCCAGCCACTATTCGCCCCGCTGGACAATAGAGATTTGTTAGCACACAGGCACAAGCCCTGGGACACAAAGCTGGAGGCAGCAGAGATGGGGGCTTCAGTGCACAGGAAATTACGGCTTTTGATGCACTCTTGGCAGGTCTGTCGGTTCAGAAAAGCAACACGACTGTGCCATGTTTAAGAGCTCCTTACTGCCATTTCTAGCCACCTCGAATGTCATAAAAGCTTTATTGTCACAGTACATAAAATCATGAAGTCCATATGGTTACTTTTCAGCTGCGGTCGCTGCCCCGTGTCTGGAAGGCAGAAGCGTGATCTGGCTGGAGATTTTTAATTTGGGGGGGTTGTGTGTGTGCAATTAAAAGAATTTTGAGGACAGAAAACCTCCAAGTGTTTATAAAAAGCGGAGACTGATTACCGAGGCAGCCGATGCCTAGCGTGAGATGTGGTGATGTTGTAATGGACTTCATTTTAGGGGTGGCCGTGAGGGGCTGAGGCCGGTGATTTCATCAGAAAAAAGGGTCCGTAGGTTTCCTCCCTGCGTCCCCTGTCCCGGCTGTGGGGGAGGACCTCGCTCAGTTGTGTCAACTTGGCAAATACCAAAATAAATAAGAAAAACAAAACCAAAACGCTCGGTGTCTGGTACCTCCTATTTCCCCCGCTTTCCCCCCAGTCTGGAGTTAAAATGAGAACTCCTCAGAGACTGGGCTTTAATCCGCTGATTGGAGCCAATGAGCAGAAATTATCAAGATTAGAAAACCAACCAGCGGGTTTTATGAGATGCAAAGCCTGCCCCTCACTGTGCGCGGCGCCGAGCCCAGGGGCGGGCGTCGGGGCCACCTTCACCCCAACGGCAGCACGGTTGGGGCCGCCCCTCCTCCTTTTCCATGTTTTTCCATAAATCTTACCTACCCTACCAGCCCAGCAGCGGGTAGAATCCCCAGGGCGACGGGTTACTGAGACTCTGACCCGCGTCCAAGCCGGCAGCAGCGCCGGTGCAGGAAGGACTCTGCTCCCTCCTTCACCCGGGAGAAAGGATGAAATTGAGAGTTGGGCGATAATTGCAGTTGTGGAATGGGCGGGTTTTGTTATGGAGCTGCAGAGAGACTTTGTATCATAAAATATCCCAAAACGGCTCTTGGCTGCTCCCAGCCCCTTCCATCCATGTGATCCTTGTGACCTCGGGAGAAGGGAAGGACGTTAAAGGCAGGGACGCAGGTCCCTCTCCCCGGGCACCCGGGGGGCTGGCGGGGGCCCTGCACCGGCCCAGGAGGTGGCCGTGGACCTGCTGCTGCTCCTTCGAGCAACGTGGGGCAAAAAACCACTGGGTGACCAAAACCTATGTTTGAAAAAAGTGAAACCCTTGTAAGATGAACAAAACATCCGTAGGTGCGAGGGGCCAGCTGATACAATTTTCAGCTGTTATTTCAGACCACTGGAAATACAAATGTGAATGTAAATACTTTTCACAGGAGTCAGTTTTGTCTGAATAATTATATAATTTCCTTGAATTCTCTTCCTGCCGTAGTACAATGGCCTGGGTGTATTACTTCTCAGTAGAACTCGGGTGATAAGAATCAGGCTAGATCACAATCAAGCTATTTTAATTTTTTTTTCTTGCTGGTGGTACTTACAAGGGCCTACCTAATTTAAGTCTTTGAAGAAAAATACTGTGGAATTTTTTTTGAATAAAGATTATGGGTATTGACGGTTCTACCTACAAAGCACTTTTAGATTAAATACCATGGTATTCTTAAAATACAGCAACCCTTTTTGTTACCTCTAGGACTGTAATACTTGGTATTTGTCTGGAGGCTGACTTTAAAACCTACCCCTTGAAAGTGCTGCCTGAAAAAAAAAAAGCTAAAATACTGTAAAATTAAATTCTGCCCTTGCATTGGGTCTTAGAGTTGGAATACCTGTTAAGCGTATCACTTTGAATGAAAACCAGACCATTAGAGGTTGGCAAAGAGGTTCTGGCTATCAAAATAGCCATAAAAGGAGTGTCTGGGCATAACCCACCCCCATAAACATCTGCACACCCAGCGTGGACATGGGAATAATCCCCTCGTGCGCATCGGAAAAGGATGTTGATGGCTGTTCTCATGTGCTCTGCTGGGTTTTTTTAAACTGCACATAGAAATAACAAATAATTCAAAAGCCAGTTTTCCCAACTCCAGTTAGGGCCGTTCCAATAGAAAGTTTATAACGACTCACAAAAACCAAGAAACCTGTTATCTGCAACTTCCAAACGCGTTCCTGGTTGGTGCCAAAGACTGATGTGTATGTAATGTGACTAAACATTAATATATAGTATTGCATTACAGGGGTAGTTGCCAATAAAAATGCATCAGGTATGCTGAAATCTAGCAGTGCACTTGGCAATTTAACAAAAAATGCGGAATCCTAAGAATTTCATTTTATCTCAATAATAGCCAGCAGATGCTGCAATCATTTCAAAACCACAGTATTGATTAATATCACTCAAACGTTAAGAACTCAAAAGACTACAATTGGGTGTTTTTATGTAAAGGATAAAATGAAAGCGTGGTGGTTTTATTTTTTCATAAGAAGCCACGCTGACATGCAGAGTGATGACATCACCTTTTTAAATAGACTTCAGTTGTTCTTGCTTTCCCTGCTCTGCCTGAGATGGGGGCGAGCCACCGGCAGCTCTCCTGAGCCATCACGCAGGGAAACAAGCGGTCACCAGGAGTGACCACTGTGTAAAACGGCACCTTTGGAGCCCACTGAGGTGCTGCATCTCACCACTAACCCCCCCCGTTAACCTTTAATGGTGCCACCTAAACAGGCACTGCAGGAAGCTTGAGCCCCGGCCTTCTGCCCGCCGGGTGGCAGCTCCCATCCATCCTACCCCCCTCCCAGTCCCCCACGCTGGTTTTGTGACACCGGGTGAGCCCGTGTCCGACGCAGAGAGGCCAGGCTGGCTGAGAGGAGGTGCCAAAATGTGACTGGGGGCAGGAGAAGGCTCGGAGCGGTGCGTGGTGACTGACACGTGTCCCCACGGGACATGACCACCAGCTCCTCCGCAGCACAGCCCACAGCCGCGTGCGACGCACCACAGATGACATCTCTGTCTTCTGGTGGTGGCTCTGGCGCTGGGGACAGTCACCCTCAGCAGGGACACTCTCATTTCTAGCCAAATACAGGCAGATTGGAACGGAGCTGGCGAGGGCCAGCAAACCATAGGGTGTCAATCCCAAACGTTTCTGGGGTACACATACCAATTCTTAATTTGGTAACCTCAATTAGTTTATAGGTTCCTTGAGAAGTATCTTGTCGTGTGAGCATTCAGGGCTTCACTACTTAGTTTCTGTGGGGTTTACCCGCAGACCTTGCGTTTACTTTAGGAGAGAAGGAGACATCCACCTTTCCTCCTGTGGGGACTGCTGGAGATAACGCTACCTCGGGTCCCATGCCACGAACAAAAAGGATGCGTCTGCTCTAGGAACGGCAGCGGTCAGGGTTTGGCCATCCATACTGTCATTTCCAGGCTCCAGTATTATATTTACATTTAGAGCCGCGTACGTGCCAGCGCCAGGAGAGTCAGCAGCTCCCATTTTCATAATTACAGCGCCTCAAATCTGGGGGCCACGAGGGCTTGTGCTTCCAGCGAAATGAGTGGTCCCAGGGCAGGAGGGAGCTGGCACCGAGGCAGGGAACACCGTACCTTGGGGAGAGCCTGGGGGAGCCGACAGGGCAACTGCAGAACGAAATACCAGGGACACGAAAACTCTCTTGTGGTTCTGGTGTTACGGGTGGCTGTTTGTATTCAGATTTATTTCTTTAGGTGGAGTCTCAAATTCAGATTTTTAAGGTGATCAACACCTTTGCAGACAAGGTTCACGTGGCAGATACAGACTCTAGTTATAAAACAGAATGCATTCAAGTTTGCCATATATTTTTTTCTGCTAAAGATTTAAATATCATGTGGCTTTAGCTTTCTTTCTGTTCACTGAATATCAAGGTCAATTAGGAATGATGTCTGGCTAGTACTCTCAGAGCAGATTAGACAGTTGCATCAAAAACTAGGACCATGTATAGGTCATCTGTTACTGTGACCTAGATTTCTGAGAATCTGTTCAATTTGTTTTATTGAAAATGTGGTACTGTCTCAGTTCTGTTTCTCATGGTAAACCTCTCTATAATAGCACAAAATAGCTTTATTAGATACTTACAGACACTGCTTACTACTTCTGCTAAGACACAAAGAAAATCAAATCCATGCAGCAGACCTGTGCCTGTCATCCATTTAATTTTAAAATAACTTAAGGTTCTGAAAGGCTTATGCCTTATAATCTAAAGCATTTGGTCCACATGCCAAATACTAAGCAATCTGAAATACATAATAGCTTAGCTTCAGCTTTGTTTGCCCTATTTAATTCATTTTTTTCCTTCAGAAACCAGTGGATAGATGCAATATTTCTGCAGCCTACTTTAAAAATGAGGAACATACTGCAATGTTTGAGTAGAGCGAGGTGGTTCGCGGTCGCTGGAAGGAGAGCTGCTGCGATTGCTCAGCCCGAGAGCAGAACCAGACCTTCCCCCCAAACTCCTGCTGTTTACTTAGTGACTATAGAGATTTTGCTGTCTGAATTCTGACAGTATCACAGTGTATCCACCTTTGCTTTCTGGGTTGTCCTGAAACTGCATAAAAGCAGAATTTCCACTTGGAACATTTTATGACAAATTTCTTCTCCTCTCACAGCTCTTAATTGTTCTGGTTAGAAAGCAATTACTGAAACAGAGATCATACAAACACACCAGTTTGGTGTAAGTATCTGGGAGGGGGAAGGAGAGAAAGTGTATCTTAAAATATTAGGAAATATTTTCTAATGAGTTCAGTGTAAAGGGCAAACTATAAAAATAATTAAGTGACTGCAGAGTCCACAACTCAAAGACCAGCACGCCAGGCAAATTTTAGAATCATCCTCAGTGTCTGTGGCGTATTGCGCTGCGAGAGCTGTGGTACAAAGCACACTGAGCACAGTTGTGCTCTCATCACACCCCAGGAGAAAAGGTAGGTGATGCCATCACACAGCCATGGCAAAGGGCACAAAGAAAAGGTGCCAACAGATTGAGATTTGCAGATTAAAACCTCCAGTATGGCACCCCCTCATAAACTGCACTTAGGAAATCCGCTCCCAATTTTTTCAAAACTCTAAAGCCAGTTGCACCAAGTCATCTGAATTTTATGCTACTTTCATATTCAAACTTTTATGTGCATCTCGCAGCACACTGGGACCAATTTATTTTATAGGCAAGATAAAACCCCAGCAATATTTGGGTGACGTTATCCAAAGATCATTCTTCTAAATGAACATAAGTACATTTTCTCCTTTTTGTTTCACATGATGGCTGCATTTAAATAGGCTAGATGTATAATTCAGAAAAGAATGGCTGAGTCCTGCACACCTGGGGGTCATATCCACATCCATCCAATATTTAAAATCACACAAAAGCAAAGAAATTAAATATATCAGAGAGGGGGAGGAAGTCTTTCTTCCAACAGAATATTTGCCTGGTAACCAGATATAAGAGAGCGCCTTTTTTTTTTTTTTCCCCAAATCATAGTCAGTTGTTCTACAAGAGTCTTTGAAGATACTTCTATTTCAAATTCTTACACCTGAAGAAGAGTTACAGGATGCTCCTGTGCTCAGGCTGAGCAGCAGCCACAAGCAGCGCAAAGGAAAGTATCACAGAAACACGGCTGAAGGTCTCCGAAGTCAACGCTGTGTGTGCACACTGGCTGAGATCACTTGTAAACAAGGCTAGAGGAATTTGGTGTGAAAACATCAACAAACAGCAACCAAACGAGTGGAAATTGGCCCATCATGGGGGTTAGCCCCATGTGTAGGGTGTAATAACGTTTTTCCCAGACAACTAGACATGTGGAGCCTCCTGGTACCTGCCCGGAGTAAACGGGAGTAACCAGATCCGGGAAACGGGATTCCAGCACTTGGCAAAAGCTGCGGCGGGGGCACTTTCTGTGTGTGCAGCCCCCACTCGGCTCCGGAGGAAGCCCTCCCTCTCCTTGAAAGAATAATGCCTTTCCAGCTCTGCCAGGCTTTGGGAAGGGACAAGAAATGTCACAACGACTGGGAGGAGAACTGGGAGATGATAGGATGGATGTTCCCCTGCTCATTACAACGTCACTGTCACGTCATTCTCTTTCCTTCAGTGACTGGGAATAAAATCTGTATCGTAGGAAGCGCATCGTGAAATGGAGCCTCACAAGATGGCAGCGTCAGACTGACCCGCAGGTGCCGTGCTGCCGAAACTGAACCAAAGAGTGGGATTTTTAGAGGTGTGCCTTTTGAGAAGAACTCTAAATCTTGAAGCCTGTCTATCAGATGATAATTGTTGGATTATAAAGCTGAAAAACAGAACCTAATTATCTTCAAAGGGACAGTTATCAGTGAATCAGGAGGAGACACTACGATTATGAAAAGCAAATCCTTCATTTGATGCCTCTCCATCCATGCGGCTTCCCAAGCAGATAACTTAAGCTTTATCCAGCTAGAATTGCTAACATGCCAAACAGTGAGTCAAATACAGAAGTCTCTATTAACAGCTGAAAAAAAAAACCCCAACCCTGTATTTTTATATTGTTCCATATGATCAGTGTGTGCACAGGGACGCTCTGTGGCAATTAAAGTTGGGGTCATGTCACTGGTCTGGAGCCGAGGAAGCCACCTGTGAAACGTCCTGCTCGGGAATGGCCCTTCCCTTCTGTCGCAGGGATGGTGTTCAAATATAGTCTTTAAAGATCAGGCCATATAAACAAAACAAAGACCTCCAATTTCTCTCCTGATTATTTTGCAGGACGTTTTCCCACGTTTGTCAATTGCATGTGCAGGTTCTGGGCATTTCTTCGGTATCTCAGACTGACAAACTGAAACGATTCCTTGTGAAAGGCACCTGCCAGGACAGGCACCGCGTCCAGGCTGAGCCCAGCCAGCACCCGCTTTGCGCATGGGCTGGCTCATCAAATCCAAAGGAGACCTCAGTTCCAAAAACCAGGATTCTCTTTACCATTCTCATCTCCAGCTACTTTATGCAGTTCAGAAACAGTAACACGGGAACCTCAGCCTGACTCTTGAGACTAACACGAGTGCAGAAGGCTTTTTCTGCCCTCCCCACCCTGAAGAAGCCTGGCCAAGTCCAGCTTCTTCTAATCTCAGAGCAAAAAGGCAAATCTCTGCAACAGAAGAACTAATTTTTCCAAAAATGACTGTCACACTGAGGGCTGTGCCGATGGTTTCTAGAACGCTAAAAGACAGAAAGCAATCTCGGTAACAGAATCATCTCTCTCCTTCCCAGAACCGAGGCACAGGAACTACACCTCCGTTCGCAAGGAACGGGAGAGCTTTCTGATCTTTGCAGAGACACAGAGCTGCCAGCCAAGAAGAGCAGTCACCATAGGAGTGTCTTCTGAAGCAGTGCTTATCCTAAGTTCATCACCATAATGAATACAAAGCATCTTAGGTCTCGAGCAAGGCAGTATTTCAGTGATGAAGAATTATTAGCGTGTTTGATGGACCAAAAGAGACAGTGTTATTTATATCTACAGAAGCTGCTTACCCAGCATTAGAGGTGTCAGGGCACAGCACAACCGCAGGAATTCACCAGGAGGACACCTCCCGTTCCTCGCTACCACAAGTCTAACACAGACAGTAATCATCACAGCAACAAATGTTATCTTAAAAGACGGGATAAAAGGTAGTGTGGTTTTATTTCCCCCCAACAAGGACAATTTCTTAAGTTATTTGCAATGAGGTGAAGATCCACTATTTAAGATGACAACCTGGGCTGAGAGAAGTTTTGTTCCATGTATGCTGCAGGTGCAGATAGCTCATGAATGCAGCTTGCTCCAGAAGTCATCCCTGCTGGGGCTATTCACAAAAACACCCCTCGGGGTGCCAGGAAACTGTGTATGATCCTGGAGAAGCTCCTTATCTCCTCCCAGTTTGCTTGGGTGAAACAGTAGTTAGTCCTGGGGAGAACCTGGTGAAGAGGCAGGTGGCTCAGATGCCTTCACCTTGCACAAAAACAACTTTGGAGGCAGGACAGCGAGCCGGAGCCTGATCCCGTACCATCAGCCCTGCCTGAGTCGGTCAGTGAGGAGCTTCAGACCATGGCAATGTCCTCCAGCCCCAGCCCCCTTCTCACTACATGCAAATTTGACAAATAGTTCCTTTAGCAGGTTACAGGAGATGGAGGGTTCTGTTCTGAGAGCTTGCGTCTCTGTTCCACAAAGGAAAACCAAGTTTTGTTTAAGAAATACAACTATGTCACTATTTCAGTGGCTTGGAAAGAGTTTAGTGAAGCGCTTAAAAAAAATAGAGGGTATCTGATTACTCAACCTGGGATGTCAGATTGTAAGGACATCTAGAATAGCTCATTCATAAATGCCGTATTTTAAAATATTATCATGTTTGGTAAAAAGAATCAAACCCCAAACAGTTTCATTCTTCTGCTAAAATCACCTCCTGAGACTTAGTCTAATATTGTCCAAGAACAAGGAGTATATAATATAAAATTATTTATAAAATAAAACAATTCGGTTTGTTGCAAAATCACCTCCCTGGAGTTCAAAAAAAGCTTTGCACTCTGCCAAGCAGAAGCTTCTGTTTCCAGTGTTGGAACAGAAGTTCACACATCAGGTTTCTGAAGATCAAGTCAAGCCATTTTTCCCTGCTGACACCCAGCTTCAAGCTTCTGTTTTCCCCCTGCAAAACCAGACCCGTTACCAAGCCCAGGGCAGCACCCCTGTGCTCTGACTGGCTCATTTGTGCAGGTAGAGATATAAACAGACAGGAAAAAACTCCCTCACCCTCACTGCTTTACTTTGGAGAGCTTTATTTTCCTGGGGGCAATCTTTCTGATTGTTTCCTTGCTCTCAGAAGCCTGTTCAGCTCAGAGAGCCCTTTCGGGCACCCTGTGCCAGGCCGGAGGAAGCATCATTTCAGCCATTCCAGGAGCGCTCGATGCAGATGCACCAGCCTCTCTCCCTGTTCAGTATTTCATTGTTTGCACAGTAGTAAAGTGAGATTGTGCACACACATGCAGTTAATTATCTACCATAGCAAGCACTGTTTCGTACAGCAGAGTCATTTCTGTTAACACATGGTCTATATTCCTTGTTTCCAAACATGTAACTTCGCATTTGACTATACTGAAACATTCATTTATGCTTGATTTATCTAGAGATCCAGATTTATGTCACTTTTCTGTCTAAAAACCCCTGCTAACACCTGATGCTATGTTTTTCCCAGGCCAGTATCAGGAGATGCGAACAGTCCCTGCACCAAGTTCCCACTGCAAACTGCGCTGAGACCTACCTGTTTGTCATTTTTTAATCCTTTTAACATTTGCCACAGCAAATTTGTATCATACCAGTTTAAGTTGTCACACAGTATTAAGTCAACCACCTTACAAAAGTCTAGGGTACGTTGCATCCACAAGGAAGCTTGTCAGCTCAAAATGAGATCAAAATAACTTTGTAAGTCCTCCATAAATCGCTGGAAACTGGTATTAACTGCATTTCGCTCAGGTCCCAGAAGAGCTCTACATTTATTTTCTTTAGCAACACCATCACAGAGCTGCATCTAAAAGGGCAAATGGAACAGACTGGTAACTGTCCCCTGATTTCAGTAGTCCCAAGACTTGTCAAGTAGTAGTCCGAGAACCATCTGGTTCACTCCCAGATGTATGTGTTATGTTAAATGTATTTCATGACACTTTAGGGCAGTGCCGTTAGGATTCCTGCCCTGCTATAAATAAAAGCTTTATTGTGAGGAACTAATAGAGTAACTGAATTGGGGTGTAAGAATTGTCCAGGCACCATAAATACACAAAAGTACCAGAAACATCCACAGAATTAACTAAATCCTGTCCCCACGCTTCGGACTTTCAGGGTAACCTCTCTGTTTCAGGGTTCATAGGCATATTGTGAGGAAACCGTTTTCTTCGTACAGAAACCCATTCTCCCCAAACCCTAAATGCTCTGAATCTCACTGTGAAGTTCTACCTGAGCAGTCCGCTGCCTCCCTGATTCAGGTCATCTCACGGATGAACCGCACAGCGATTCCAATACAAGGCGTTCCATGTAGGGAGCTGACAGCATCAGGGACCCACATCCCACGGCTGACTGCCTTCAGCATCCAGGGAACGTGCTGGGTCCACTCTATGCTTTTTCCATGACAGAAAATAGTCATTAAGAATAACAATAGAGGTGGCAACTGTCAACTATGGGCTGGTTTCAGTGCTTCCTCGGCAAGAGAAGTCCGAGAGGCAGGTACGTTGAAGATTCAGCGTAGATACTAACTTTTGGGGTGTATTGGACCAAACTAAGCAGGCCCCAAAATACAAGCTCGACAGCATCTTACCCCTAATGCCAAAAAAATGAACAAAAGTTCCCATAGAGTAGGCTCAGGCAAGAGTCACTGAGTATGGGCTTGTCTAACTCTGCTCCTCGGCTCACACTGCGGCCGGTACTTTGCTCCCCACCATCCAGGCTTCCAGTAAACACAAAGACACTTCAATAGGGAAGGAAAACAGGGAAGAAAATAGATGAAAAGTGACATGACCTGTTTTGTGATCCCTTGAGCAACAATAAGAAGAGAAAGCACTAGGACTGTGTGGAAGAGAAACCCTATTGCTGTGCTGGTAGTGCTCACTACTGCGGCTTTCAGATGGCTCTTGTAACAGGGTAATCCTCTCCATGTTTCCCCTACACTGTATAAACATCCGTACGTATACACACACACACCCAAGAGACTGAAAAGAGAACATGGATTTTGTACGCAGTTCTGAAGGTAAAACTTCCAACAATTGAATGGTTGTAAAGGTTTCATCTTAGCCTGTCCCCAGCCTTGGACATACTGCCCAGTTACAGTTTCCAGAGAATTATTTTATCATCTTGGAATCTGTCCAGAAATCTAGCTGATGGAGAGCTTTGAACTTTGCAAGAGGGAAGGAGTGTGCAGCCGGGATATAGAAATAACACGTACAGTTTGTTTTCAACATTCAGAAGAAATTCCAGCTCTCAACTCATGAAACGAGAAGATGAAAGTTACCAAGTCAAAGGTCAGCAGAGGTACAAAAGGAGGAGGAAGTAGTGGAAAAAGCCTCTCTCATAATGTAGTTTAAATATAAACACACTGTTTTGGTTTGTTAAAACTAAAATTTCATGCTTGACTTGAGCTTAGTTTCCTTGATTTATGTTGTACCTACCACACGTAGTCACCCTTCACACTGGGACACTCCTGAGGCTCAACACTCCAGGCTGAGCATTGATTGTTATTAACTCACTTTTTCTTTGTTCTTTCCACCAGCTCGTACTCCAAAAAGATGGCAAGAAAAAGGTGAGACTAATTTTCAGATAATTCTTTTGATTTTCAGTACCAGTTAATGTTTCATGATGCCATTAAAATCAGCCCATTTGAGGGCAGGCTGCAAACTGTACTCTGGGAGGAAGCTCGTCTCAAACAGCTCAATCAATACAGTGGATTGTTTCAAGTACTTTATTAGACAATACGCTTACTGTTAAGTTACGTGTATCAGCTCGGGATATTCAGGGAAACGCTTAACAGTCCCTATGACAAGAGAAAATACTCTGAATTAAATTAAAAGCAAGTCTCCAGAACTTTAAAGTGACAGATTATTCCCACTAACTCTATAGGCTCCACTTCACTCATAGCAGAGTCATTGCAGATACAGCAGCAGATTTCATTTTTAACAAACAAGCTGAAAATAATTCCTATCTCTCAAACCATGCAAGCCAAGTGGAAAAAGTGAAGATAATTAGGCAGATGCAATATAGAGATTTAAAGAGAATAAATCCCTTTTCCCACTTTTCAGGGGAAAGATAACGCGATTCATTTATGCTAACCAGGACATTCTTAGGGAGACATTTACATACTCAGTTTCAAACTTGCAGTTAAACTGTTCCAATAATGTTCTAGATTATATTAAAAATGATGTGAGGCTCAGAAGGTCTTCTCAGGCAGTGGTTCACCCACAGCCCTGAAGGCCGGGCTGCTCCGTCCCGCCCCAGGGGCTGGGGGGATCCCACCCAGCAGTGGTCCAGCACCGAAGCTTCTGTGAGCCCGTGGGGTGCAGCTCACTGCTGGGTCAGGGACACCCTTTCAGCTGGCACAGACAGCCCTGGAAGGTTTAACCTGTGAGTTTCCTGCAGCACGTAGGGGTACAACATCTCGGCAGCCCCGAGTGTCAGACAAGCAGGGAGCAGAGGGAAGAAACCATCGGGTGAAGCATATTTTGTGCTGCCCAACGGGCTGGGAGCATCATCCCCACCACAGCCGCTGCCAGAAACACTCCAAGGTCAAGTTAACGCAGTTGGGATCGAGGGACTGAAGCAGCATCGTGACCAGTCCCCATCCCAGTAAGATGTTCCTGCCATTGAAGGGTCACCTCAGTTGAACCAAGCAGTTGCGGAGAATCCACCTGCCCCACAGCAGCGGGACAGACAGAGCCCGGACAAACCCTCAGCAAGAAGAGAGGGGATGGAAGCTGCAGGAAAACAGACAGACTCCATGTACTCCAGTAGGAAGTAGTTCCCCCCTGCTCTCACCTGTCTTAGTTTACAGTTATGGGTGTCTCCCTGCTTTTTTATATTTTTTTCAAGGTGAATTTTAAAGTGAAGAAATCTAAAACATTATAAACACTCTTTAACAAAGCTATTTAGAATATGCATATCTACAGGAGAAAGGCTTTTTCACCACTGCAATTCACATACATTCAAAGCTGTTTTAAGAAACACTAAGTCAACTTCACATCCATAACTGTGGTGTTACACTTCTGCAATTCATTAGTCCTCATGGTTCCATTTCGTAATTAAAATACTTGCAGTTTAAGGCTTTACAATAAAGAATGTGCAGTCCTCAGCAGTGTTTCCACTGCTACTCTATGGAAAACATATGCATGGAAAATATGTACAGTGCATGTACACAGCCATCTTTGGATAGCTTCAGTGAACATTCAACGCTGTCGGTGAGTTTGAGAACTAGAAAAAACCATCGACCGTTGACTGTACCTTGAGGTTTATCACAAACCCTCTGTTAAATGTAAAGCTTGAAACTTCCTAGTTTTTCACATATGGTTGCCATTAACAGGTCATGATTTACAGATTATATTAAGAGCTACAGAGGTTGAGTTTTTCCAGTTCTTCTACTTTCTCCAAAAAATGAATTGGTGTATAAGAAATGTTTGTTTTCTCTTAAAAAAAATAATTAAAACTTTATACTAGAGCAGAATTCCTGCAAAACAAAGTATCTGAGAGTAGTGGAAGGTTTTGCATGGGCAGCCCAAAAGCAGTAACGTGTCCGCACCATATGGTATACTTGGAAACAAATCTGAGCACAGTGTATGTTCAAAATAGCAGAATACAGGCCAGATCGGGAGGGAAACCTCCTTTCCATTTGGGCTGGCAACTTGAGCTTCGCTGGAAAAGCTTTGGAATGTCAGTCCATGCGCTCACAGGAACCTGCGCTCAATTTCAGCAGCTGCTCACCGGGAACGCTGGCCGAGGACCGGATCCCTCCCAGCACCCTCCAGCTGCTCCTGCAGCTCACGCTGTCGCTGCACAACCAGGCAAGCAAGAAAATGCCCTTCCTTTCCATGGAACAGGAGACCAAAGGCAGGGGCATCCACTTGGCACCTTGCTGTCCCGCGGGGGTGACGGGATGTGGGACTGGGCACCAGCCCCTGCCCTCACCGGGGCACAGGAAGGTGTTCTGCCCCTGCAGGGACCACAGAACTCGTACGAGAAGAAAAGGCTCAAAGCACATGCCAGGGAGTGTTGTTCTGGGCTGCTCTAGAAGAAGACACCTTGCAACATGTATAATTTTACTTCTGGATGTGGTCACGGATGGGCAGCACTTAATAAAATAGATACCTGTCTCGGGAGCACGAGAAAGCACAGGCTCTTGAAAGTTAGGGCTGTTCCCTTTGAGCGCACTTTGAACCTTTATATGCTCTAATCATACGACCAAGTGGCATTAAAATACCAAAACAGCCCTTGGCAGAACACATGCCAATAGAAGGTGGTTCAGCTGGCAGTTACGTACACCATCAGAGCCTTCCTACCATAAAGAAGGTCCAAAAATCTCAAACCACGCAGAAGTTCACAATCTGAAACAGTTGCTCGAAGCAATAAACCACTTGTCAGCAGCAGTGGGTACCTCAGGAAACATGGTGGCCTTGTAGTTCTTTTGATGGCCAAGAATTAGACTCGATGGGAACACAATAAATGCATTTAAGCAGGATGTCTCTCTCTGGGATAGGGCCCAGCCCTCACTCAGCTAGAGGACAAGGATCTGTAGTGTAAGTGGAGTAACCAAGCAAAACCAACCACCTTTACCAAAAAAGGCAATTTATATCATATTTTTAATGTAGTTTCTAAGTTGAAGAATGTTTTTCTACAACTCTCCCTGTGAAAGTGTACTTCCCAGAAGTCACCAAGATTTCAAGAAGCCCTGAAATAGCTGTATGTCCCAGGGTCAGGACGACTGCGATCCTGGCTGTTCCCTGAGAAAGCGCAGGACGAGCGGAGCGCTGCGAAGGACCGGGGCTGCACGGCCGCAGCATCTAATGGCTGCAATCAACATTCATTGCTGTCGGTGGGTTTTCGTTTCTATCAACTCACTGACCAATGAATGCAAACTGCGGACCAGCCAGCTCGGAGACCACGCAGCCGCACTGCTCGGGGCGTCCTCCCCACAAGAAAAGTGACTTCTGCCTTTTGCTGAAGAACCGCTGCCGTTCACCTTCTGCCAACCAGTAACTGGGTAAGGCAGGTCTCTGGCTCTGCCGTTACCTCACCGAAGGTCAGGACGCGTCATCCAGCTCCTTCGCGAGCGTGGGTGCTCTTTGCCAGCTGACAGCCACTGTGAGGTGCCAGCCCCGGTCGTGTTTCAGCCACCCACCAAGTCCATTCTTTCTTTTACAGCACATAAGCTATGGCAGTAGAGCCACTCCTGTGGATGGCATCACTACAGCCCTTCACAGCACTCGCCATAGCCCAGCACAGCCAGCCCGTCGCTACTGAACAAGCACCTTCCCGGCCTGGGAAGCGGTCGCATTTCAGAGGACGAGGGGGGAAAACAAGAACCTCTTTCTTCCGCTGCTCTCCCGTCCGATTCCCAACGGCTCTGCTCCCAAGCCACCTTGCTCTCGGCACAGACACTCCTAAGGACTCTACACCACACTGGACTCTGCAGTGTGATGTGGTCCTTGGTCTCTCCTCCGCTGTTATTTAGACACCTTAAGATGTCTAAAGATCTTACTTAACCCAGGCTAAGTGAAAGTTCCATCATGCTCTTAGTACTCACAAGAACTGCGTGGGGATTTTTAGAGGAAGGGAGACAGAACAGCTGAGTGACTAACCCGGTCTTAATAAGGGCGACACCTTACTCTCTGTGGCTCTTTGGTAAATCTCTACTTTCACTATCAGTAAAGCGTAAGCCTACATGTGACCTTCACCTGGTTATAGGAAATGAAACTTCCTCCTGCGGGAGACAAACCATAGAACATCAGGTCCCATAAAGTGATCAGTGAGAAATGACTAAGGACTGAAGTTGTGTGACTTCGGACTGACAGGAATAGGAAATGGGAGGGGGGAAAGCAGAAAATCTTCCACGATTTAAGATTCTGCTGCAGAGAGCGTTCCTCATTGCAGGGGTGTACCCCACCGTCCCCCTAACACTGTGCTGGGTGAGGAGAGGGCAGGGGATGCTGTGCTGCCCAGCAGAGGTGTCACATCCCTCCACTGCAGAGTCCAGGCACTTCTCTTACACCTTGTTTCCTCCTCCGGTCACTTACAGGATTATTTCCCAGCTGCCTGTTGAGACGTGCGGTGCTGGTACCACACAATAGCTCTCTCCCTGAGCTCGCAGTACAGTTCAAGTCAGAGCAACTCACTAACGACCTTAAACTCCAATTAGGCCAATATTCAAAATAAATCCCCGTTTGCTTGCTCTGCTGAAAGACTTACGCTTGTTCCATTTTACAGAGGAGCAGCTGCACTGAGTTCAGAGTTTCAAACTGAACAGACTGAACTCTGCAAAACTGGGGCTTTGACTCTCCCTCTCCCCCAGGCTGAGGCTCTGCTCAGTCCCTTCACACCCCCAGCCCGCGGGAAGCACAGGAGTTTGGTTCAGAGAATGTACTACAGACAAGTGAACAGCCTGAAAGCATGCCCACCAAATTGCTTAATCAGTATGAAAACCAGACAAATGACTCAGTTCTGATGCAGTCTGACATTTTGCCTTTGAAATTTCAAATTTGTCGGTGTGAAACGGAAGGCTCACTCAAAAGTGAGCACGCACAATTTGGATTTTTTCCAGTGGGATGTTACATGATGCACAAGAAAGCACTTGTGTATTATTTTAAACAGACGTTTCAGCCTACTGGATTTCCCTGCATAGACCTGTATGAAAGTACAAAAGAAAATACAGAAAGAATATTGGAAAATACTGACAAAGGAGTTCATCTTTACTGCAAGAAAATGTGAAAATAACTCACTGCAATTGCTCTGAAAAAGACATTTCAGACAGACAGGAAAAACACCAGTCAAAGGGCTGTCCCCCTGTTTGCTAACACTGACAATCAGGAGGCTTAAGCAGACACACCACTGATCTCAAATACTCTGGATGAACAAACAAACCTAAAAATTCAGTTTTCTATTCTCTTCTGAAAATCCTCAAGTTTTTTTTTTTTGCTTTAATCACGTTTGGTAACGAGACAGCAAGGGAACAAACTTGCTAGGGGAAGAGAAGTTAGCAGACATGTTCGGAATTATTTAAAATCCATGCTTGGGAAGTTTTAGATGTTTCTGGCACCAGCTGTTCCCTCCCTACCAGAGATCACCACCCCGCAGAGCCGCCTGCCCCGGACACTGGCCAAACCGAGCACATCAGGGTGACTCTGAGCACCAGCGCATTCGGTGCAGCCACCACAGAAGCTGGATGGCTGGGGAGGGCTGGGAAGTGCCCCAGCAGGAATCACCAGCAGCTCTGGCAGCCAGCAAGAGCTGAGCTGGCTGTGGCACGCTGAGGACATCACTGCCCGGCTGTCCCCCAGCCCTGCCACCAGCGAGGGGGACCCCAGCCACCCCACCAGCATGCCCACACCCCGCTGCTGCAGCTCGGCCTGCCCACCAGCACCAAAGGGTCGATCAAGAGACAGAAAGACATCAAAAGAACTCAAGGAGCTCAGTTTATTTAGTTTATCAAAAGTTTATATAAATATCTTCATAGGGAACAGAAGTTTGACAAGCATTTTTCCGTTTAGCAAAAGATAACAGACATGGAAGCTGTAGCAAGACAAATTCAGACTAGCAATAATATACAATTATTTAAGGGAAAAAGAGAGCGTTGCTCAGGTCATGTTGGACAGTCTTGCTTTTAGCTTTTGGCAGATACATTACCATATGAGAACACGGTGGAAAATTTTGGTTTAGTACCTTTTAATGCATGAGACGCCCAAATGCAGTAAATCTGAGCTATGTCAGGTTAAAAACATTCAACAGAATACTGGCCAGTGTATCTTCATAAGCTATACAGTGTCTAAATGCAACTTAAAATATTCTATGTATTCATGTGAAATTACCTGTTTCCATATGAAAGCAATCAACTACATGCAAACCCAGCTAGATGCCTACAAAAGAGTGCTTTACTAATCAACACACTAATAACTATCCACATTTGCAACTCTGAGTCTCTTATACAGTCATTCCACACGACTGTTCTCATTATAAAGAGGAACCATATTCCTCACTGTAGAGGAATCACAGTTCACCAAAGCACCAAAGTTCTCCAATAAAACTAAGTCCGAGTCCATGAGCAGGATGGCACAGGTGGAAAGGATAGTGTCCTGACTCCGGAAGGCTTTTAGCCGTTCTCAACATCTGAGCATTATTTTTAGAATGAGCTGTCAGTTAATAGCCTGCCACATTTGAAAAATCCAGAGACTTTCCAAAAAATGACATGAAAAGTTGCTTTAAATGAGAAATTCACAGAGTTCATCCCTCTGTCGTGAGCTCAGTTGTTCTGAATTTACGCCTGTAACTTCCCCAGCTCTGACAAGGACTTGTTGCCATCTAGTGGATTATAATCGACAAAATGCATTTTGTCCTTGGACACAGCAAATACCACTAGATGGAGTATTAAGAAAGAATTCTTAATTCATTTTATTTTAGGTGTCCAGCAGCTCAGATTTTCAAAGTCTCAAAAAGTTATAAACCCAGAACTACAGTGAAATTGAGGAGAATCTCACCAACTGCTTTGTTTCACAAGAAATCCCAGGCTATAGGTTTCCAAGTATAATACTGATACATTTAGGATCGATACTTTTACATCAACGTAATTTACCAGCACCTCAGGTAACAGACAGGAACCCACAGATTTCACTGATATATCTCTGGTGGAAAAAGATCTGCAACCTCCATTCTGCTGGTGCAAATAGTGATGTACAGACCTGGTCTGTGCTACTTTGGTGAGAAAGATGTGATCAACTATCGTATGGGACTCCTCACCTCCCTGAGGAAGCATTAGCTCTAGAACTGCTCAAAGTCTCTACCATGAAGTATGAATTCATATCTTTGGATTATCACAGAACGAGAAGTTCCACCTCATCACATCTGGCAAGAAAAGGGGTACTTACTGCCCACGGAGTTCATAGGAAGGACGGGAGAAGAGGAACTCATCTGCTCCACATCTGTAGCTAATGGGAAAGTGAAAATGAGAAAGTTGTGATGTGCATGGTACCAAGAAGTCTTTAATTTTGAAAACTTTCATTTACATTTAAACTGAATAGGAGTGTCTTTGATCACCTGAGGAAGCTGCTTTGAGCAACAGTTAGTTTTTAACGATGCTGTCCTTTCCTCTTTCAAGATATTTCTGTCTCAAACACATTATCTGCAGATCTACTTTTCTGAGCGGTCATATTGGTAGTCTGTAACTTGCGAGGGTTTGAGAATATCAGTTCAGAACAGCTTCCAGCACAAAGAAACCTTGAATATCAGCTTTAAACTGTAGACAGTATCAACTTCTAAGTGGAGCATTACTGTGGGAGGAAAGGACACAATCTCTCACCTGTGTTCAATGCACCTTCAAAAGATTCCTGATAGGAAGAGCGATCCCCTTCCAAACATATGCAAAATGCTGGCATTTGATCTGAAGCAGCATCAGAAACAAATGTCTTTAAATACAGACACTCCAAAAAGCTTTATCTTCTAACCACTGAAAGAAGGAACGGAACTACCTTCCTGTGCTTTGCCAGTAAGTGAAAAACCCCAGAGTCGGAGCGTGACCTGAACCAAATGCCAGATGCCTGTTGGGAAGGGACCAGCTTCCTGGGACCCAGACCAGGAAAGAACCATCTCCCAGAAACAGGGTCAGCTTTAACCCAAAATTAGGTTAAACAGAGTTACATTCTTTGGGGCTTGATCTCTGTCTCAAAAAGCCACAGTCACTCCTAGCACACCACCACAAACACCCAAGTCAAATCAGTCTCCACCTCCATCATTTTGATGCTAGTAGAGACCACATAATTCTATATTTCGTAATTCCCTTTTAGCTTTAAGGCCCAATAAATGCATACTACAAGTTTACATTCCTAACCACAGAGCACAGCCCCAGCAGCGTAACTCCAGCCACAGCCGGGGTTTGCTCTCGGTCCAAATCCTGTGTTTCACATTCTTACCATTCCCATTCACTCGGCAGCCAGCGGTTCCCTGAAGATAACTGTTTACACTGGAAAGTGCAAAGTTCTGCTCTAATTAGGCAAACCACAAACAAATGCAAACATTTTTGTAGAACGAAGAGCAGACATAGCACCTCGCTTACGTTAACTGAATCCTCCTGCCGCACCTCGCAAGCCCTTTGCTTTGGAGCCTCCTGGCTGCACAAAGCTGGCAGAAAGCAGGCAGCTTTCAGTGCCAAATGCCCATCCGCTCAACAGCGGTGACAAACCCAACGGCAAATTTATTCAAGAAATGCCCGGGGTTATTCCTGTCCTACTCACCATTGAATTATCAAGACATTTTACTGCCTAGAACATCTAAACGTTAATTTATAATCTCACGCGGCTCTTCAGCGCAGTCCTTGCACCAGCGTTTGGAAAGCTGCACGTGACGTGCTGGACGGCAGCATTTCCGACAGCTGCACTCCACAGCTCCTGTTAAAGGTCTCTAGTCTGCTTACAGACAAAAATTGGACTTTGCATCTTCCTATTTTCCACCATATCACTATAATCTCAGGTCATAAAGCATATACATTTTTATAAGTAAAAAAAAAAAAAAGATTCTTCATACGCAGTTTGGCAGTGTCAGATACCTGGAAAGAGTTTTGTATTTTTCCCCACTTAAAGCTACACACGCTTTCACATACAGCCAAAACCCAAAAACTAAGTGCAGCATTAAAGTTACTTTTACTCCTCAGAGAATGGTGAGATTTAGCCCGTGTAAATCTCAGCATCAAGCACAACGCAGCTTTCAGAAAGGTTGGAGGAGGAGATTAGCAGATGGCCGTTAAAGGTTACCTGCTGCTCTCTGGCAGAGAGGGGTCAGCGGCCCGAGCAGCAGCCAGATGGCCAGGGCCAGGCGAGGAGGGCCAGCAGCAGCCCGGACCACTTGAGAAGCCACTGTGCCAGTAAGAGTCGCTTTGGGTAGTAAGCTACACCTGCAAACATCTGGAATAGTTTATCAAGTATCATTCAAAAAGCAACCAAATAACACACGTGCCTTCTGAGGAGAAATTTCCAAGTGGTGAGCATTTAGAGAGACACTGCAGATTTTTCAAGTCGCGTAATTTTAGAATGTTCGCTCTACTGCCCTGTTAAAGGTCAGAAACAGAAGGGTAACAGAATTTTCCTAGCTATACTTGGAAAGGATCATTTCAGTTCATGCTTGAAAAGATATATTTTAATTACTAATATGTGCAGCAAGGCTAACTGGTCACAGCTCTCTGGTTGTTCAAGTTTGAAGTTAGAGTTGCCTCAATGTGCTGTCAAGTGCTGCTGTAACCCCAGCGGCCAGCCCAGACCCGCAGCCCAGCACCCAACAAACACCTCAACGGCTCTGTCCTCAGGCTGCTGGCCTGGGGGTGTTTATAACACATTAATCTCAAAATCATACTTCATTTTTTATAATAAAGCATATAAAAGTTCAAGTACTTATCCGACAACTTGCCTTAAAATAGGTGGATTTTAAGATTTCTCTCATCCATGTAAATTAATATGAAAAAAAAAATCTCAATCAGCTCTTTATGAAACATGGCAATGCTGGTTTTGTTCTCTTATCCATAACTCCTCACCCTCCCCTCCAGCCCTTTTTATCTTCATAATTACATGCAACACATTAAACTCTTAAAAACAATTCCACTAAGAGGGCGCAGATATGGATTAATGCCCAGCTAAGATTTTGGAAACTGGTTTGCTGTAAGAGATGAAAAGGACCAAAGTCTGCTCAGCTATGAAGAGCAGCTGCTGCCAATACAACTATTTACCCTCTGACCTCTCCTCTGCCCAGAAAGTGAACAGTGCCAATTGTTTTCCTGTATTATATACTGTTTACAAGCCCTGAGTGGCATGAAAGGAATTAATAATTTAGCTCACGGAGCTGATGACCCTTATTGGGGTACCCCTATTTGCTGAGCAGGAATCAGAGCAAAAAAGCTCCCTTGAAGCCACGGGGTTTCTTTAAGAGTTTTTCACTTTACAGCCTAATTGGCCACCATAACATAAATCAATTATTTCTCCTGTTTTAAGCAACAATGCTACCTATTCTCAGCCACTCGATTCCGAACTTCCCTTGTCTCAAGCCAGGCCTTGTTCTTTGACTTTTACAGCTGTATAGTAAACACGACGGCAAGGCCAGCTCGGGGAACTCTGCAGGCCCAGGAACGTGTGGGGACATCACCAAAAAGAGGTTATGCTTTTCTGAACTTCTCTTGACCTCTGACTGCCCTTGTCCCCATTTACGCTAATCGAAGGGGGACACGGGCTACTCCTAGAAATGAACTTAGCCTGAACCTGGGACATAGCATTGGACTTTGAAGGTACCGGTGCTCGAGGTACCCCCTCCCCAAAGGTTGTCATCTCACCTTCAGGGAGAGAGCAGTCAGGAAAACGTGGTACCCTGAGCAAGCGCAGGGATACCCCGACCAGAACACGAAGAACGTGCTGAGTGAGCGAGTTGCATCTTCTCCCACCACTTCTGACCAGCTGCTTCCCTGCTGAGGATCAATCACTCACATGGATCTATTTGGTAAAGACACGGTGGTGCGAGCGAGGTTGCAAACAGAAGGACATTTGCATAGTAAAAACTCAAGAAGTCAGATAATAAAGACTTTCTGAAATATGAACACTAAAAATAAGAATTCTGACCTTGAAAAAAATACAGATACTGTAACAGGATTATAGACATCTCCCTCCAAAAGCTGAAACTGAGGCATCAGTACTTTTAGGTAAGAGCTGGCAACACCTTCCCTAATTCCTTTCAGTATAATTACACTTCTATTGTCATTGAATAATTCGGGTTGGAAGGCATCTCTGGAGCTCATCTAGTTGAACCTGGTACTGGGAGCATACCTAGTTTCAAGGTGGGATCAGCTTGGTCAGAGGTCTGTTCACTCAAGCTTTGAAAGTCTCCAAGGATGGGGACTCCATGGCCTCTCTGGACCCGTTCCAGTGCTGCACCACTTCCACTAAGTTGTTATATCCACAACCCTTTCACAACATCCAGTAAGATTCTCCCTTGTTGCAACTCATTATCATTGTACTGGCCTTTTGCCGTGTACCTTTGAAAAGCCTGGCTCCATTTTTTTTCTTGTAGCCACTTTCAAAGACTGGGAATACTGTTGGTTAATCCCTACTTGGCCTCCTCTTCTCCCAGCCAAACAACTGCCATTCCCTCAGCCTGCCCACAGTTGTCATGCCCTCCAGCCCCAACCATCTCAGCAGCCCTCCTGTGGGCCTACTTCAGTTCAGTCTGGCTCCTGCTGGGAGGGTGAGAACTGCACGGTGCTCCAGATGTGACTGCCATGTCCCCAACACCCCCTCGCCCCCAGCATGCAAAGAGCTGTCACCTCACAAGTACACCCCACTGACTACCAGCCATGATGTTCACCAGGATGCCACGTCCTTTCTGCGGAGCTGCCCCCCTGCACGGGGTTACCACCCTCTAGATGTAGGGCTTGACAGTTGGCTCTGTTTAACTTTGAAGTTTCAATCAGCCCTTTCCTCCAGGTTATTGAGGTCCTTCTGAATAGCAGCTGTGCCCTCCGAACTATCAATCTGGTGTCATCTGCAAGTCTGATGAGGGTACTCCATCCCACCACCCAGATGGCTGATGAAACTGCTAAACAGTATTGGCCCCGGTATTGACTCCCAAGGACAACCTCTGAATAACTGGCCACTGGTTAGTCTTTGAACTCTTGACTGTGACCCTTTGAACCATGGTTAGTTTTTCACCCACATTTGCCTTGGTAGCCCAGTTCGGCTACAAGGATGATATGTGAGTCTTCATCAAAAGCCTTGCTTCAGGTTAATGACAAAACTGCGCTCTCCTCGTTCAGAGACCCAGTCACTTCATCACAAAATGAGGCAGGTTGGGAAGGGTCTCCCCTTGGTAATCCCATGGTGAACATTCCCAATTACCTTCCCATCCCCTTCAAGGGCCTGGCAAGATCTTTGAGGAGGATTTGCTCCACACTCCTCCCAGGGATTGAGGTGAGGCTGGCCAGCCCACAGTTCCCCAGATCCTACTACTCACCAGAGCTGAGTTAAAGGTGATTCATTATCCCTTATCAGCTAAATTTTACTATACAGAGACATTCCTCCCCTTTCCCCTATATCAGGGAGGGCTTCTTGTCTCACCTCAACACTGAAAACACACGCTGTTTGGAAAGAGGAGTGGGAAGTAAGGTCACCTCATGATAAATATTTTGAATTGTTTTCATTAAGATGGCAAACACTCCCAGCTCCTGCTTACCAACACTCCCAGCAGTTTAACCTTCCGCGGAGGTACAGAGCTATACCTGCCCCCTACTCCTCAATAAATGCTACACAGACATTGTTATTTCAAACGCCTGTTTACATTCCAGTAAAATTCTGCCGGCACGGTATCTGATTTATTGATGCCATCAAAAGTCACAAGATTCCTGAAATGCCTCCCGAGACACAAAAATCAAAGCAGAAAGGAGATGCGTGTTGCTGCGGCATCAGCTTTTCCGCATACACTAAGGGCTAGATTGCCAGAAGCCTGGAAATGCTGCGTTTTCCGAAGCGGAGCATGGTGCCCTGGAGAGCTGCCACTTCAGCTGCCCCGGGAGGGCCAGCGGCTCCTCTGGGCCACGGGCTGGTGCAGATGGAGTGCCCCGAGCCACCGCGTGGGACCAGCAAGGTTCATTAGGGTGGCTCTCAACCAACCCCTTCCTCTAAAGGGGAGTCACATAAATTTTGCATTTTATTTTAGACTTTTAGGCTACAGAAAGGGAAAACTCTGCACACAGTCAAGAAGCAAAGCTTTTTAGAAACAATAATTACGATGGAGAAAGCCTCCAGGCATGTCCTCAGCCACTGAGCACAGGCCATCAGGAGAGCTCCACGAGGTGAGCTGAGTGTTCATTCAACAGGGACTGAAACTGTGATAATCAAGCCTGAAAACACATCTCACCAAAACATCTAGTTTCTTTGCCCGTGAACCAAGATACGTGTTAATCTTTCTCCACAGGTCAATACTGAAATGTTTTCCAGCCCTTTGGTGATGTTTCCTTTCACTTTCAAAGTGTTTCATTCATAAAAGTTACATGTTCTGAAATACTGAATTCCTGAAGAAGCCAGGCTTTTAAGCAGGGAGGCAGCTCATCAGTACAGATGTTCACATTCAATTAGCACAGGCAAATGAGGATTTCAGAATACACCATTTCCCTTATTCACAAGGCTCATCTCTTTTTAAAAGACACTGTGTCCTGACTCAAGGACAAAAAAGCCTACAAAAGGAAGTAATACCCAATAATAAAAAATTATATTCAGTTGAAGCTGTATTTTTAATTTGAATTCATAGCTTCAATTTGTTTATATTGGGTCTGTCTTCTCCTTCGGAACCTCTGACTACCCAAGATATTCTCTCTGCAGCTGTAACTCAACTGTGTAATTACTCTCAATCTTTTTGATAAGCTGAATAAGCCAAGACGATCAGGCTGCCTCAACCTTTTGGGGCGATTCCAAATATTTTAAGGGATCAGCATCAGGATTTTATGCAGCTTTACAATACCAGCATGGCAATGCAGCGCTGTCAGTATCAGACAGGCAATAAACATAAAAGACCTACTTTCAATTTCCAAAGGACCACGGTAATGCTTTTCGCTACCGCGTTGCAGCAGAGGCACTTACCCATGTACCTCCCTCTGCTCCGCAGCCAGCGCTTCCAGCACACAGCACCCTGTTCCACAGATGCGCTGGCTTTGTCCCGAGACTGGGAATTTTGCATCTCCTACACCTGGAGTACATTTTGGTTGAACAGGATATTGCCTGCCCGGCAGCCCAGACTACTCCAATTTTGAACCATCAATTGCATAATCATTCTGTAAATCTGTGGAAATTCTTTATTTACTTTGTGATCACTGATAAAGTTTGGCCAACACAAGACATATATATACTACAGCAAAATCCACCTACTCAGTCCACTGGTGTTACCTGCATTAAAAACCAGAATTAACTGATATTATACAAGAGTAGAAATGCCACTGGTATTTTTTAAGAGTTAACATCAACCCACATTAACACTGATCTATTGATAAATAATAGCACATTATGACATACAGAATATGCCAGAAGTCATGGTGCAAATTAGCCAGTGTTCCCAGAAGTGAGTGGTTCTAGATGCCAACCAGTGCATCAGGCTAGAAACACTACTGTCAACGGACCTTTTCATCACAGAACAGGTAACATGCCCTTTTAATTCAACAGCTAGTGCATGAATGGCACTGACAAACTGGGATCCTAGATATATGAATCTGACAACAGCTTTTTTTTTTTTCCCCTAACCTCAAGGTTAATGAATTTAACAGCATTTATCTTCAAATTTTAATTAGTGGAGATAATATTACAGCTTCTAACGCTAATGGACTTGAGCTGCACACTGCCAACGCCTGAGGACTCGCCTGGCTGCACTAGCCTGGAAAGGAGAAGACTAACTAGTACTTACTAGGGGATGCATCGTGCTCTGTGGGAGGATCTCAACAGAATCCTAGAACGTGAAAAATAGGTGTAAGCGCTACACATTGAAACAGGTTTCCTCGTTGTTACCCCACATACACAGAAAGACTGAATCATCCAAATCAATCACTGAACGTATAATCAACAAAAGCTTTATGCCTGCCTGGGGCTGGACCTTCCCGTAATGCTCAATGGTGAGACGTTGGGTTGCAGCAGGTTCGCTCACTGCCATATACAAGCTACTCTTGGCATTCTGTATTTAAAGCTACAAGTCTTATGGCTCAGCGCATGGAAACAGCAGGTTTTAGAAATACGATATATCCTGTATTGTCTAAATCAATCACCAGAGCTGTAGCTCTCACTGCACATCACATAAGGGGACCAAATCAATGAGCTCAACACTTACTTTGAGGTTGCGGATATAGCTGTGGCTGTTGCTCTCTCATTTTTATGAGGTCTTGATTTCCTACAGGTCACCTGAAAGTGTTTTGTGGCTCATGCTGCAGGGAGTGATCTGTCCCTCAGAGGCAGAGGGATCAGCCCAGAGCCTCCATGCCCACGGGGTGCCCAGGGACCAGGGCTGGCGCTGCCAGGCCGGGACGATGCTGCCACGGGAGCAGGTACTCTGCTCTGCAGTAGATCCGAGATGGCACCACACACTACAGCTCAGTGGGACCAGCACACACCCTATGCTTCTCCCTCAAAACAGCTATAAACACCTAGACCAGAGAGCAGCCATGGCTTGCCACAACTGTGCTGCCTGCTATGGGATAGAAGAGTTTTATTTTATGCCCCGTTAAAAGTGTTTTTCTTCCTGTATTGATTCCAGCAGCTCCCTCAGTGATCTACAGCCTTCCAGCCTCATTGACCGCTTCCTTTCAGCCCCACCAACACCAGTACTTTGGGTTTTGTTGGAGTGAAAAGCTTACACTAAGCATTTGGCCTCCCAGGGATGGGGATTACATATAGGCAAGAACCAAGGGAAATCCGATTCTCTCCCCACCTTCCTCCCTGCCTACCGTGTTTGCAAACCCTATTAGCTCCTGCTGTTCGCAATTCCAGAAACACTTCCCTTTCTTTGGAGCTCATTCCAGCCACATCTGCCCACTGCTATAATCTCATTTTGCAGGATGCCACATCTCTTATTAGCCTTTAATTGTGGTAACTCACATCTAAGCATCTTTAAAAGCACATCAGAAACTGTTTGACAGCTATAAAATATTCTTCCAAAGAAAAGCATCATTCTTAACATTTGGACATTTGTGGATATTTGTCTCCACTTGTATTAGGAAGTTACCTTACATACAGGAAAAATACCTGTATTTTTAAAACGAAGCTCCCGTTCGTCTCAATGGGAAAGTCATTTTGGAGTGAATTTATAATACACGGTTGCTCTGAAGAACAATCTGAAATTTTAGTTCTAGTTTAATCTAACTTCATAAAAATAATATATAAACTTCATAAAAATAAAGCCAGTTATTTCAATGGGCAGTGAATTAAATTCCAAGAAGTCGGGCAACGTTTCATTCGAGGGGCAACTCAGGCTGACGCTAGTCTTGCACACGGGTGAGGAAAGAGATTCAGTGCTTCAGGGCATCTGCTGGGGATCCACACGAGCCTTCCAGCTACCTGACCTCTAGCACGCTCGTCTGTACGCTTCTCAGCACAGGGACAGGGCGCTGCAGCTGATTACAGCCACAACAAATATTAACATGCTTTTAGAGTTTTAGCTTAATTTTAAATCTCTGCAATAAGACCCATCCTGCTGCTGCGGGTGGATGCCACAGCATCCCTATGGCACGGCCATCCCTGGGAAGGTGGCACCCAGCGCTTCCCTTGGACTGCTCCCACTTCGCAAGGCCACGGCACCAACGGGACGTGACCCGTGGGTCAGTCCATGGGGCTTCAGAGCAGCCAGCCACAGCAGGACGAGACACAGCCACGGCAGTTCACTGCTGTATATACACCATCAAGAACGTACAGTCATCCTTTGCTTCTTGACAGCGTTCCCAGCTTTAAACAAGGAACAGAACAAGTCGCTGCAGACAGCTGGCATGGTTTCAGTTGAGACATCTCCACCGAATTAATAAAAAAGCATTAAAAATAAATCCATGAAACAAAGCAGCAGATAAGCCCCAGCAGCTCTGCCAGCTCCCAGCAGTGACCGGCCTCCCCTCGCTCACTGCGCTCCCGCGGCGCTGGCAGTGCCAGGAGGACAGAGGGTCCTGCTGCCAGGTCTGCAGGGTCCACCACCACAGCCCTCATCTGTTCTGGCATCAGCTCCTTGGCAACTGTCTCAGCAACACTTGACATCTTCATACCTAAGAACCAGAGACTCTTGAGTTCTCACCTCCTACATTAATTAGAAATTCATCACTCTAAACATCAGCCTCTGAACACCCCGACCTGGGCATCGCTGCTGTTCATCCCTGCCAGGTCCCACAGATGGCCGGGTTCTGCTTGGCCAGTGGTGTGGGGTAAAGGCTTGTCATTTGAGCCCCCCACCCCAGCCACAAGCCCTGGCCGAGCTTGAAAACATCTTACTCAACCGAAGAAAAAAATAATCGCAGTGTGACCTGATCCTTAGCGGAGCGAGTAAGAGGAGAACGGCTCGAGCCCTGCCCGGTGCTGGGGAGCGCCAAGCCGCAGAGGGCAAACCTGGGGGCACCCGCAGCAGGAGCTTCCAGCACAAGCCAGGCAGCTCCACTCCAGGTATTTCATTTACATTTAGTTCATACAAACCCCCTTTTTCAAACTATGGATGCTTAAGTGGATACGAACTTCCTAGATATAGGAAAAAAAGTTATATGCATGATGGCTTACCCTTAAACAGTTTATCATTTTAGGAGCTACAGGGTGCCATCCTCCTCACGGACCAATAGGACAACTTTTATAAGAGTAAGTTTCAAGATTCCTAATAATCAAGGCTCTACCCAAAAAGCAATAGTGCAAAAAGCATCTAAGAAACAGGGTTTCAGCACCATTTTAGACCAGACTAGTGCCGGACAAAACCTTCACCTATCAAATACAGAAAGGTAAAGGAAAAAATCTCAATGCAAAACACAGCTCAACTTTAGCACTGGAAAAAAAGCCTTTAGTTCAAGCTTAGATCATGTCTACAACATTAAACCCTTTCCTTCAGCAATTGTCTATCTCAAAAGACAGAGTCCTTTATACCAAGGGTGTAAGTTGCTACTTGCAAATAAGCACAAACACAACACTTTTACTCTGTCAACACGAAGGGACATTTTTGGTAGGGCCAGTGATCCCCGTTTCCCACATTGTGTGATTGATTACACCCTGCCCCTTAGAAGAGTTGATTGGTTTCCTGGTGCCAGGAAAATGATTGATGAATATTTCAAGGCATGGGCCTCTCTTCCTGCTGGGTGTCCTTTTCACATGTCTCCAATGGGGCTGAGGATTTTTTTTCAAGACTAGGAAGTGTCATTTTTATGGATATCATCCTGTGATAGGGACAGTTCACTGAGCAGAGGCACGATGTAAATCACAGTGAAACACTAAAGGTCAGCCTGAGCGTTAAGGTGACAGACCCACACAGCACGTACCAGGTAAGCAGGAAAATACAAGTGGGCAAGGAGAAGCTTCACAAAGCCAGCAAGGAAAGCAGGAGGCACTAACGGCACCGATAGCCCACGGCTGCAGATTGGCAGGAGCAAGCTATTACACTGCCCCAACAAATCAGAGATACTCCCACAAATTAGTGATAGGCATATGCAGAGATGATTAAAGGCAAATTCTCTTAGTACCCAAAGCACTCGGTCAACACGGGCTGACCACAGCGACCCCAGCCCCTGCTGAACTGACACCCAGGACTAGCTCTGGAAAAAACCTCCCTTAAATCAAACCCCGAGCTTAGATTCTTCTGCAAAACAAGCCGAGCTCTCAGATGGACTGTTACCCACCTTAAACCAAAGCCCAGTAACCAAGAGTGCCACAGTGCATTTAGTTATTTGCAGGTAAGAACAACCCCTGCTTGTGATCCACAGGAAGGGCATCTCTTTACAGCTGCCGATAGAAGAGGCACAGGACGCAGTCTCCTGGCAAAAGCATACGTAAGACATCTAAGTCACAACATACTCAGGATTGATTCTTTGTAAGTATTGCCAAACAACACAAAAAAGTTACAGCTGTGAACGAAGAGATTTTTGGATGACAAGTTGATATTTGGCAGATCTTTCAGAGGCCAGAAGTTCTTTTCAAATTTTCTTACTACAGCTGTGACATCCATCATTCAATCACTTGGTTTTGGGATCTGAGGGCTCCAAAACAGCTCCGACAGATAAACCCCGAGCTTCTCAGCAGTGCCACAGTCAGCACCGGCTAAGGAGAATAAACCCTGACGTTTATAGGAGCACTGCGCTCATTTACGGTTTGAGGAAGAGCACAGGCGCTCCCCGGTTCGTTAGCGGTGCAGGGAGCCCACCCCGCTGCCCCGAGCACCGCACACGCCACCACGGCAATCCCTGCCTCCTGCTGGAACAGCCCTTGGGGTTTTACAAGGCAAGAGAGTTCTGAGATTTAGTCCCAAGGACTTCACAATTCCGGATTACATTTCCATTAAAAATATTTAATGCTTCCATCAAGTCTCAGGTCAAAGATGTTTCCCGACAAGGCCATCGCCGCAGTTTGTAGCCACCCTGGCACTACAGTCTGGGGTAATTTTTATCAGGTTTTTTTTTCTGATGCATCCACAAAAGCAAAAAGGGCTTAAAAAATTTAATCTTTCACACTGACCAGACATTTCTCTAAGTTTAAATTTCACCACCTACCCAAGCCTATAACTGGGATGATTAGGCAAGGGAAGGTAGACACGCAGCTTGTGCTCTCTGAAGGACGCGGGGTCCACCCTTTGTACATGAAACCTCCTTATCGAGGAGCCAGAGCAGAATTAAGATACTCCAGACATAAACTGCTTCCAAGATAAGTTATTGGCAATCATTTACCAATAAAGAACTTCACTGGAGCAGGCCTATCGTTGGTTATTTCCTCTTTCTAACAAAACCCGTACGGAATCATTTTTATCCACATAAAATCTGGAAATCTTCTAATTAGGTAATTAGAACTGTAATAATTAAGACTAAAGCTAAACCTTGAAAGGTCCTCTTGCCCCCCAACTTCCCTTTCTCAATTAAGTCTGCAAAGTGATAAACACTCTGGCTTAAAGGCTAAAAAAAGAAAAGGATCAAAAGGCCAGTTTAATACAGCTGGGGGGAAAGAATGCATTTCAGCTCACCAGCAACCATCTGACGAAACCCTGGGCCAATTCTTTATGTAAATGACTTAATTAGAATTACCAGATTACACTGTTGAAGGCCTTATTTAAATAGGCAGTTTATCAACAGGATAAACTGTGCTCTCATTCTCAGAGAATGCCAGTGTAAATGCATTTGTTCAAAGCTACCACCATGTAAGAGTTGAACAGTAATTTAATAAACCCTTTGCACCACTGCCACCACCCCCCCCCCAAAAAAAAGGGATACCACAAATGGCTTGCCAGAGACAGGTCAGAGAGATGACTATCACTTCCCAGCAATCAAGAAATAGTCTCCTAGATGGAAAAGTTCCCTCATTTTCTATATTACATTATCTTTATACTGTTTTATAGCAAAGCAGGGAAAAAAAATCCTGTTGGTGCACTGTCACATCACACACTGCATCTGCTGAACATCCATGGCTAGTCCTGGGTTTAGTACAAAAAGGCATGCATAAACCCATTTCCTGATTAATGATCTACAGAAGCCATCAATACCAAATTCCAACTTTACACCAAGAGGTATTTTTCCATCTTACCATCAAATCATAACAAAGGAATTAAGTTGTTCCTAAATTACAAGTCTTATTTCCCATCATAGTTCAGAGCTCAGAATTCTATTATTTATTATTGTCTAGTATTATTTGCAAAAGTGAGAGCCAGCCACATTCACCAGGCCAATACCGAGTCAAAATAACACTGTAGCTTCTTGTTTATTCAGACATTTGACTTTAGCAGCGTTGACATTCAGCAACTCAATTTGTTTTTCCTTCCTAAACCTTCAAAGAAATGTTTATAGCAAGTAAACTAAGACCTAACTATATCAATGAAATAGTCTTTGTTAAGCAAAAGCTTATCTCATCAGATGCAAAGCAATCAAGCATAAAGAACCACTAAAAATGTCAGTGTGTGCCAGTAAAGTTTGAGAGCGATGTAAGGGATGCGAACAGAGGCATTTTTCTCTAAAATCCCTATGTCCTCTGGGCTCTTACAGCTCTCCTTTTCTCTCCAGTACGAAATTCATCCAGATTAGTAATCTGCCTATCTGAAACTCCTAAAATTTTAAGGGAGCACAGAAGTCAAGTAGTTTCCTGATACTTAAAATCTGTCTTCCAAGACCATATACACACAGCAGTGTCCAAAGGTCCCCTAATTCCAGATAACCTGCCTCACTGCTATTTTAGTTAAAACATAAAATAATTCGAATGGTGTAAAAGCCATCATGTTTCATTCACAAAGGAAAAAGATGCCAACTGAAGCTACAGGGAAACTGGTCTTAAATTGGACCCTGTCGAGAAATCCTTGCTGGTAGAGCAGGAAAAATGAATGCCCTGTTTCAATGATTTTTTGGAAAGAATTCACTTTAGTCATTGCCATTGATTTGCTCAATGACAAAATGCATTTCTTATATGGAAGAGGATGTACTCAAATTGGTAAGGGAAAACCATCACCTTATATTCTAAGAATGTCAAATGCCCCCTCAAATAACAAGGCTATAATTTACTCTAACTGCTGAAATTAAACCACGTCGCTGCATTTCAAAGTTATTCTGGGGCTTCTTCCACTGAAGATGCCAATACTTGTGGCAGTTTGCTCGGGATAACACAGTGCAGAGCCACATGCAGAGCTTAAGTTCATTAATGATTTTAACATTGCCACCAAGAATACAATCCTCCTTTTACAGATGTATCTGTACATATCTATAGCTCCTGCGTATCTCTATATACGCCATGCAGTTTTAACTGCTTCCACGAAGAGTGAAGATGCTGTACTTCTCAGCATCAAAGGTGCTATGAACCGCCCTTAAAACCAGGAAATGTTAAGGCTCTTCAATTTCCATTCCCATTTGCAGATATTTTATAAGCCAACAGAGTAAGAAGCCAATCTTTTCTGCTCCTCCCCGGGCTGTTGTAGGCTTTAGAAAGATCGAAGGTCAAGCAGTGTCTCAACACCGTGCCAGTATTTCACATTTTTTAAGGCAAAGTAGTAAAAGGTCGTTACATCATCCATTCAAAAGACTAACTGCAGCCACAGGTACAACATCTACCACATGGAAGAGCTGCGCAAGACACACAACTAATTCTTAAAACTAATCTGATGAATCAAAGGAGATTCGCCCCAAATGCCACATTTCTGTGGGAAAAATGGGAAACGCATAAAAAGTATTTATATTGTTGCGTTAAGGACACCAAAGGAACAGACACTTCCCAGACGAAGTCAGAAAGTTAAAAAATTATTAAGGATGAAAAGTATCTTTCATTCAACCGGACAGCTCCTTAAGAGAGGAATAAAGCGTTTCCAGCAGCCTCACAAAGGGACGCGACTCAAAATCACGTTTCAGGGTGATTTCAGTGAGTGCCAGCACCGGGGATGTTCTGGGGGGGCTGTACCCAGCCAGCACCGGGGATGTTCTGGGGGGGCTGTACCCAGCCAGCACCGGGGATGCTCTGGGGGGGCTGTACCCAGCCAGCGCCAGGGACGCTGCCCAGGAGAAGCCTCTTTTGTGCGAGGGATCCCTTTGTAGCAAAGGGCACCTTCAGATGGTAAAATGCAATTGCAAACCATAAAAATTGGCAGGGACATTCAAGTGCAGATGCGGAATCTGCATATGGAAGTGTAAAAGGTCCCAAATGGTGCCCATAAACCCACCGGCCCCCGCCGATCAAACGAGCGCCCGGTGCCGGCGGGGAGCGGGAGGGTGGCACCGGGCCGGACCGGGGGGGGGGACTGCCCCGCACCCCTCACCCGCAGCGGGCGGCGGCTTCCAGACCGGACAAAACACAAGATTTAGATGGAAAAACAACGTTTTATGGTTTTTGGTGTTGTTTTTTTTTTTTTTGGAGGGGGGGACACGGAGCAGGGACCGCCTAGATTTGGGAAGGACACGCGTGAGGAGCGGAGAACCTCCCGCCCCCGCCGCTCTCCGGGACCCTGACAGGGGGGATGGAAGGCGGGGGGAAACCGGACGGGGC
>JAOXJK010000007.1:5049241-5074103 GCA_025774025.1 Xenus cinereus
CGGGGAGTGCGTGGGGCCGCGGGAGGGTCGCGGGGGGGCTGGAAGGTGCCCAAAGGCCAGCGCCGCCCCATGAGCTCCGCGATTCGCGTCTCCCCGGCGGGGAGAGCAGCCCGGGCACGGCTTCCCCCCCCGGGAGGAGCGGAGCGTGGGAGCGGGACGCGGCGGCCTCGGGGAACCGGGCTCTCGCGTGGATCCGGGAGCCCGCGGTTCCTCGGCCGCTCTCCCGCGGGGTGCGGGTCGCAGCCGGGACACCGGGCCCCGGCCCAGAGGGACGGTGGTGGGAGCAGCCCCCGGGGAGGAAGGGCGCTGCTGCCGGGATCGCCAAAGCGTTAAAAAGCCAAGATTTTCCGAGTCGTTTGGTAGAGCGAGATGAGAACACGGCTGCCGCTGGCTGGGGAGCGGGGCCGGGGGGACCCCGCGCTGGGGTTCCCGGCAGGGTTGCGGGGGGGATGTGCTCTGAAGGACCCGGGAGCCGCAGCCCGCGGACCCCCCCGGTGCTGCCACCACCCCCCTCCCCTCTCGCCGGTGCTGCCCGCTGTTCTTGAAGGTGTTTTCTCAGCTCCCGCCGTTTGGATGAGATCCCGTCGGTGGGCATTCGTCTGCCACAAAAGCGTTTCGCGTGGCCGTGTCCCCGTGACCCACACGGGACGCCCAGGCGGTGCCAGCACCCGGGGCCAGGCCGCCGTCAGCCCCGGCCAGCCCTGCCGGCCCCGCTCTGCCTCCCCGTGCTGCACAACGTGCCAAACGCCTTGTGCCAAGCCGGGGAGGAGGAGGAGGAAGAGGAGGGTGACACGGTTTCCCTCCCGTGACGGCGACATGCCTTCCAGCGGCGTGCCAGAGGCGTGCAGCGCGGCAGCGCGCTTATCAACACGGCGTGTTTTCCTCCGAGACAAGTCCTCTGGCAGCAATCAAAGGACAGCTTAGAAGCTGGCCAAGGTTCATTGTCAAAGGTCCCGTTTTCTCCAAATAATGGCACAAACTCCGCGCTCACATGGACGCTCTTGCGAGAGGTCGCAGAAACCAGACAGCGCTGGGAAAATTACCCAGCTTGTAAAACTGGGAGTGGGGAAACCCCCAGCAAAGGGCAGAGATGCTCCCCCACGCCGGCCCTGGGCGCGCAGCCCCACTGCGGAGCTGGGACCCGGCTCCGGAGGAAGGGCAGCACCTGCCTGCCTGCACCCTGGGCCGGGGCCTGCAGCCAGCGGGGGGTTCAGCCAAGGAACCGCGGCTGTCAGGGAGTGGGTCCCGTGTGCCCCGGGGGGGTGCAGGCTGTCCCCATGAACCCGGGGTGCAGGCTGTTCCCGCGGGGTCGGGGTGCAGGCTGTCCCCATGAGGCCGGGGTGCAGGCTGTCCCCACGGGGTCGGGGTGCAGGCTGTCCCCACGGGGTCGGGACACAGCCGGGTGCAGGGTGATGATGGACGCCCGGCCGATGCACCGCAGCGGGGTGACCCTTGCAGAATGGACCGCGCGGGGGCCTTTTTTTTAAGACTTCCTTGTTTATAGCCTTTTCTGTATAAATAGAACATACGGTTCCTGTTTAAGGAAGCCGTTTAAAAGGCAGAGCGAGGTTTAATGTTACGACCCCACGTGAAGGCAGGCGGCTGCCCCGGCGGTGGCACAGCGAGGCGCACGCAGCGCCCGGGAAGGGGCAGTCGGTCTCCCCCGGCGCCCACTGGCACCTCGACCCGAGGTGAGCGGATTTTTCTGTTGCTGCGTGGCCACGGGACAAAAGCGCTCGCCAGGCCTTTGGGCCACTGGCTACCAACCCATCCGGCACCCGCGACGCTGCGGGGACCGATGGCTGGGACGCGGGAGGGGAATGGCTTGAACTGGGAGGTCTCGGGGGAAGAGTTCGCCCCTTCGTGCCGCAGGGGGAGGCTCTGTTTGCTGCCCCCCCCGTGCACTGCGCAGTGTAAACAGCCGCTGACGGGGCTGCAGCGGGCGCAGTCCCCACCTCCGCGGGACACGCGGGGCCTCCGTGCCGGCCGTGCCTCCCGCCGCCGCGCTGCCAAGGGCCGTGGGAGGGAAGGCGCAGCCCGCGGCCGCCCGCTCCCGGGGGAACCGTCTCCCAGCGCAGGCAGCTGCAGCCCTTCCTCGTGGAAGGTGCCGATGGCGGGCGGGATCACGGCGTGTCCCCGGCCGTTGGGCTGTGCCGTGGCGAATTCACCGGTGGTTGGTGCTTGGGGCGTTGGCAGGAACAGGGGACCCCGGCTGGGAACTCAAGTGGGTCTCCCATGGGGCACACCGGGACCTCGTGCAGGGCTCCCACTGGGGTGCACGTGCAAACCGGGACCTCGTGCTGGGCTCCCAGGAGGATGCATGCCCACACCGGGACCTCGTTCAGCGCCGTGCACATGGAGGGACAGAGCCGGTGGCAGGGACAGCAGCCCATCCCCAGGCAGAGGAGCAGCCCGGGTGTGTGCCGAGGGGCCGGCAGCTCGCCGCCGGGCTGTGAATCGTCCTGCCTGTTTGCACAAGCGCCGGCAGCGCCGTGGGGAGGTCAGGGGCCCCAGGGAGGTGCGAGAGCCTGGAGAGGGGCTGTTTGGGGAGGGGGTCCCCCTCCCTGCCCCGCTGCTCCCCGCCGAGAGCCTGATTAGATGCTGTTGGATTTACAGCCCTCTGGGCCGCCTGGTGTTTTCCTCCCAGCCAGCGGGACCTTCCTTTCCCTTTGAAAGAGAGAGGATTTTTTTTGAAATGCAAAACGCGGGAGGTTTTGCTGCATCTGTGGGAGGGGAAGCCCCTGGCCTGGGCTGCGGGGCTGGAGCTGGGGGTCCCTGCATGGAAAGCTGCTTCTCCGGGTGCTGCCAGCGCGTCAGCCCGGCTGGGCAGGGGCAGGATGGTGTCGGCACGGCCATGGATGCTGCCCGCAGGCAGGACGTTGGCCCCGTGGGCCTCTGCCCTTTCCCACGCCGCGCTGTGCTTTGGGGACGGTGGGAGAGCCGGAGCTAAATTCATTTCCCGGCTCTGCCACCGTTCTGTTTCCCAGGGTGAGTCAGAGTCCCTGCGGGCAGAGCCCTCTCCCTGCGGGGTCACCGCGCTGCATCTCCCCTTCCTCCCACCCTCCCGGGTGCTCGGCCACGTCCCCACGCACGGGGGGCAGCCAGCGCAGCCTGGCCGTGCTCCCCACCAGCCCACGTGTCCCCCCGCGGGTGCACAGCTGCTGGCAGGGGGTGAGAGGGACGCAGCTCCCCGTCCCACCGGGCTGGCTGAGCTGCAGCCTCGTTCCCCAGCACAGCGGGGTTGGGGGGAGAACTGCTCCTTATCTGCAGAAACCAGCCGAAAAGCACCCTGGGCTCCGTAGCGTGAGTCAGGGCCATGTGTGGAACAAGGGAGTCCTTGAGTGTGTGCCTCGGGCCATTGGGGGAGTCTGGAGGGGCCGAGCTCACCCCGAGGTGGCTGCGTGTCACCATGAACAACGGACCCTGTGTGAACTCGGGGCGGCGGGGGGACAGAGGCGTTTCTGGGTCTCCTCGCCACCGTCCCTGCTCACTCGGGTCTTGCTGGAGGCTGGGAAACAGCTGCAGAAATGGGACCGAAGTACCTGGGGCACAAAAGGCTCTTGTGGCCACGGGGGTGAGCGGCTGCCCGGGTTTCATCCCCGTCACCCAGGTGCAGGGTGGTGGGACAGGGTGCTCCTGGCCAGACCGTGCCCAGCCCTCTTTGGGGTGCAGCCAGGAGCCCCAGGGGCGGTGGGAGACCTCTGGGCACGCAGCAGAGAGGGAGTTGGCCGTGATGGCTTCCTGGGGTTGACAGGGCCCTGTGGGACACCCAGGTGGGTCACCAGGCTCACCGTCCGCCCCACCGCTGCGTGTCCCCGCAGGCGCTGGGCGAGGCGGACCAGGTCCGGATGACCTCGGAGGGCTCCGACTGCCGCTGCAAGTGCATCCTGCGGCCCCTCAGCAAGGACGCCTGCAGCCGCGTCAGGAACGGCAGCATGCGGGTGGAGGACTTCTACACGGTGGAGACGGTGAGCTCGGGGGCCGACTGCAAGTGCTCCTGCACCGCCCCCCCCTCCTCGCTCAACCCCTGCGAGAACGAGTGGAAGATGGAGAAGCTGAAGAAGCAGGCGCCCGAGCTCTTCAAGGTACCTGCAGGCATGGTGGGACCGTGGAGACCCCCTCCCCATGTGCGGGAGCCCACCCTCCCCGTCCCTGCCCCCAGGGCAACGGAGCAGTGCAGTCCCTGCACTCTGGCCGCGAGCAGGAACAGGGGCATGTGTCCTGCCCCATGGCCCGTGCCCCAGCCTCGTGCCACAGCCCTGTTCTCCCCCTGCAGCTGCAGTCCATGGTGGACCTGCTGGAGGGAACGCTCTACAGCATGGACCTGATGAAGGTGCACTCCTACATCAGCAAGGTGGTGGCCCAGATGAACACGCTGGAGGAGGTGAGCGGGCTCTGGCAGGCACCGTCCCTGCAGCGTGCCCTGTCTGGCTGCTCGGGACCGTCTCGAGGTGCCACGGGCTCCCTGAGTGGGGTTCCACACCTCTCCTCTCCTCCAGACCATCAAGACCAACCTGAGCAGGGAGAACGACTTCATGAAGGAGAGCGTCCTGCACCTCACCAACCAGATGAAACGCTACGAGAACTACTCTGACATCATGATCAGCATCAAGAAGGAGATCTCCAACCTGGGCTACCAGCTGCTGCAGAAGGACGCTGCCGCCGTCCCCGAGAGCAAGGCACAGGTACCCCCGGGGTCCCAGCCCCTTGCTGGGCTTCTCCTGCCGCGGGGCAGAGCCGAGCTCCCCCGGGTTTGCGGCGGGTGCTGGCAGCTCCCGCGAGTGCATCGTGGTGCACCGCGCCGGCAGCTGCGGGCTGGTGCCTGCATCCGCTCCGGCACAGTGGTGGGAGGGGGGAGAGGAGAGGGGAGGGGGTCCGACCGGGCTGTGCCCCCCAGGACACGGTGGGCGGCCGAGAGAAGGAGGCAGGACGGTACCCCAGCACCCGCAAGGCTCTGGGGGACAGGGCAGCCCCCCGAGCGCCCAAGGAGAAGCAGCCGAAGCCTGAGAAGTCCAAAAAGGATAACGCAAAGGCCAGGGGGGGGTCGCAGCCTACGCCCAAGCCCAAGCCATCGGCGCACCAGCAAACCGTGGTCCGGGGCATCACTTACTACAAGGCCGGGCAGGCGGGGGCGGCGGAGGGACAGGCCGGCAGCCGCGGTGAGTCCCCGGCATGGGGCAGGGGTGTGGGGGGCTGGGGGCACCCTCCTGCCGTGGTGCTGCTGATGGAGGGCCAGGGACCAACGCAGTGACCCCCGGCTCATCCCCCCACAGAGAGCCCTGCAAGGGGGGTGGCTGTGCCGGAGCGGCAGGAGGAGAGGGGCCCCCCGCTCCCCCCAGCCGAGGGGACCCCGGCCCAAGCCATCGGGAGGACAGAGACCACCGTGTCCAGCACCATGGCTGTGCCCAGCACCGCCCTGGCCCCCCGCACCACCGCCCGCAGCCTCCCCCCCACCGCCCTCGGGCAGGGGGCTGACAGCACCGGGGGCCCTGAAACGCCAAACAGAGGTGGGTGAGCGTGGGGGCTGGGAGGGGGCACCTGCACTGGGGGTCCCGGTGCCCCAGGCCAGGCTGGGCTAGCAATAGCCCTGCCGTGGCAAAGGGCTTTCCAGCCCCCGCGGAGGCAGGCTGCCTGGGGCAGGGGTAAGCCTTCCTCCTCCTCCTCCTCCTCGGTACCCAGTGAAGGAGGTGGAGTGCGAAGGCACCATCGAGTCGGTGGAGCCCCCCACAGAGCACCACAGCTACGGGCGCAACGAGGGGGCCTGGATGAAAGACCCGGCGGCCAAGGATGACCGCATCTACGTCACCAACTACTACTACGGGAACAGCCTGGTGGAGTTCAGGAGCCTCGACAACTTCAAGCAGGGTGAGGGCTGGGGGCTGAGCGGGCACAGGGGCCCCGGCTCCTCCTGGGTGGGTGCCCAGCACCGGGCAATGCTGGCCGTGCCGGCGCCTGGGGTGGTGGGCAGCTGGTGGGGACATGGGGCAGCAAGGGGGGACACGGGTCCCCTGCCACTGCTGGCTCGTTCAGGTCATCATGCGTGGGACCCCAGTGCTGCAGGGGGTCCCAACACCTCTCCCACCCACTCGCAGGCCGCTGGAGCAACCTCTACAAGCTGCCCTACAACTGGATCGGCACTGGGCACGTGGTGTATCGGGGGGCCTTCTACTACAACCGCGCCTTCACCAAGAACATCATCAAGTACGACCTGAAGGAGCGATACGTGGCGGGCTGGGCGCTGCTCCACGACGTGGTGTATGAGGACACGACGCCCTGGAAGTGGAAGGGCCACTCAGACATCGACTTCGCCGTGGATGAGAGCGGGCTCTGGGTCATCTACCCGTCTGTGGACTACGACTACTCGCAGCAGGAGGTGATCGTCCTGAGCCGCCTTGACCCCGGGGACCTCTCGGTGCGCAAGGAGACCACCTGGAAGACGGGGCTGAAGCGCAACGCCTACGGGAACTGCTTCATCATCTGCGGCATCCTCTACGCCGTGGACACCTACAGCCAGAAGGAAGGGCAGATCTCCTACGCCTTCGACACGCACACGGACACGGAGGCAGAGCTCCGGCTGCCCTTCCTCAACCACTACGCCTTCACCACACAGGTTGACTACAACCCCAAGGAGAAGGTGCTCTACGCCTGGGACAACGGCCATCAGATGACGTATGGGCTCCGCTTCGTGGTCTGAGAGCCCGGCCGGGTCCCGGCAGCGCCCCGGTGCCCACCCTCCACCGTGCCCGGCCAGGGGTCCCCGTCAGCAGCCTGGCCCCCGCCCCCCAGCTGGGACAGGGCTGCGGCGAGACCCCGGCTCCCACCCCCAGCCCTCCCCACCCGCCGTGCCCCGGTCACCCTCACTGTGCTGCTGCATCGCTGGGCAGGGGTGCAGGCAAGCGCAGACACCCCCACGACAACGTGGCCTCTGGGGCCGTGGGGCTGCCCCACAGCCGGCAGCTCGGCCGGCATTGCCTTCCTGGGGACGCGGTGGAGCATCCCAGCCCCGCGTCCCTGCGGCACCAGGAGGCAGCCGGCTCTGTGCCCCCGGTGCCACGGCAGCACCTGCCCCGTGCCACTGCACTGAGCACCCCCCCGCGCTGCACCCCACCCGAGCACCGCTCCCCGCACACCCCCGTCACCGCGCACCCCCCGCGGCCACCGGCTGCCAGCGGTGCGGGGGCCTTGCCGGCCCGGTGCCAGCTGCTGGTCGCCATGCCCTTGCCGGGCCGGGCCGGGCCCCCTCACTGCTGGGCAGGAGGAGCAGCTGCCCATTGCTATTTTAGGAGACATGATTAAGATGCCCTTGCTTTTGCCGCTCATTAGCTTATTATTTAAATGCATTCACCGGAGCCGCGCGGAGCCCCCTCTCCCGGCAGCAGGCGCTTGCCTGCAGTGCTGGGGAGCCCTGCCTGCACCCCTGCCTGCACCCAGCGCCGGGCAGGGGGAACACGCACGGCTGGGGAGCCCACGGCCCCACGACCCTCCTGCTCTCTGCCCGGGGCAGGGCGAGGGGCCGGGAGCGCTTGGCTTGGTTTTGGTCATTTTAGACGTGAACAGTATTAAAAAAATAACAGATGTGAAAGCAGGCTGCGTGCGCTGTCATTTCTCCCACAGCCGGGGGGGAAGGAGCTGGCAGCGTGGGCACTCGCTGTCCCCATCCCGTGGCCAGCCGTGCCCAGGGGTTGCTGGCACACACGGCTGCTGTTCACTGCACATCTGGCTGGCCCGGGGAGGGCTCCCCACGTCCCCCTGGCGGGGCCCTGGCTGTGCAGCACAGAGACAAGTGGGTCCCGAGCGCAGAGTTGGGGGAACAGACCCTGTTGGGTCCTGGGGGAAAAGGGGATTTGGCATTCCCAGGTCCGAGCTGGAGCAGAGCCCGGCCGCCGGGGAGAGCGGGGAGAGCAGCTGAGCGTGGGCACGGCGGCAGCAGCTGCCCTGGCTCTGCTGCAAAATCTGGCAAGCGTGGAGCTGCTGGGGGCCCCGAGGGGTGAGATCAGCCCCCGCAGCCCAGCTCCTTCCCGCTCCCGTCCCTACGTGCCAGGGCAGCCACCCCTCGGCACCCGCGAGCCCTGCACGCCGGCCGGGTGTCCCGCAGAGCTGTCACCAGGCAGCGGAGCCCGGCGTCCCAGGATGCCAGCACGGCTGAAATGCTTCCTACCGCAAAGACCTGAAGCCAGTGCCAGGCACAGGGCAACCGGGCAACTCCTCTCCTGGCCCAACCCTGCACCCCGGCCCAGGTCCTGCTCTGGCACCGACCACCCCTGCCCCTGCCCGTGCCTCGGCCCAGAGCCCCCCTGTGCCGGCGGCGCAGTGCATCCCTCGCTTGGCCACAAGTGCCCCCCAGGAGAAAGGAGCTGGCTGACTTTTCCCCCCCCTGAGCTGGGTCCCTGCCAGGCTTTTATCTAGCGATCCACAGCAAATCCCTGTCCAAACAATACGGATTTCTGACATTTTTTTGCGGTAAAGTAAACTCCCGGCACATCTCTAATTCCAGGGCTTTGTTGTTCTTCGGCGGGGGCTGCCGTGGCTCTGCGCTGCTGGGCTGGGCTGCGGGACGCCCCTCCGCTCCCCTCGGGGAGAAAACATGGGGAAGGGAGTAATTAAACCCACGTGGCCGGAGGGAAACGTCACCTAATTACAGCCGTGGGGCCTCCTGCAAAGGCACCCCTCTGAGAGCATCCCTCTCGCTGCTGCTAACACCGTGATAACGAGAAGTTTTAATTATGCCCACATGACAGATGTTTCATGAAATACCTTCTCCCCCCGACGGCTGCCTGGCCTCGTCCCCAAAACCTGCGGCCACGTGCCCTGGCCCGGCCGCGCTCCGCAGCCCCGTCCGGCTGCGGCCTGGAGGCAGCTGGGGGGGCGAGGTGGGGCAATGTGGGGTGACGCAGCGTGATGTGGGGTGATGCGGGGCAGTGACCCAGCAGCAGCCCGTAGCCTCAGGAGGGTTTCTGGGCAGTGCGGGGCCACGCACAGGCTGTAAAAGCTCCAGCACCATAGAAGCTGGGGCACCCACCGACTAAACACCATCAGCGAGGAAAAACAAAGGGGCTTTTGTTTCCCGGTGGGGTTATTGTGCTGGGTCCTTTGGGCTTCCCGGACCCCCCACTGCTCCATGCCTTTTTCTCAATCCAAAGTCATTCCGATCCCCTTTCCCTGTCGCGATACATCGGGGAGTCACACCTCAGGTTGGGTCCATGGAAATGCCCCCCAGCGCCTGCTCCGGTGCTCCGCTCCTGTGGCCTGTCCAGCACATCAGATGTCCATGTGGCGGGGGGACCTCCAGCCCCAGCAGCCCCTCGACAGCTGGTCCTTGTCCTGGTCCTGCTCCTTCTCCTGGCCGTGGTCCCGCTCTGTGGTCCCTGACCTGGTCCTGGTCTCTCTGGTCCCGGGTTCCGTTCCCGGTCCTGGTCCCAGGCAGGAGGAGGCAGCCTGGGGAGGGTGGGGGTCCCGGAGCAGGACACGGTGGGGAGGTGTGGGCGGGGGCAGGATGGGCTCCCGCCGCGCCGGGCGCTGCTGACTTCCAGACATTCCTCCTGTGCGTGGCCGGCACCACCTCGGCTCATAACGTGATTAAAAGATTAAAATCTCTCAGTTCAGCAACAAGCAGCAAATGAAGCTTGAGACAGGGATGCTGAGGGGCTGCGGTGCCTGAGGCCCCCGTGACAGTGACACAGCGCCCCGGGAAGGGCAGCTGAGGCCATCCGGGCGGGTGGCTGCTGGCGCCAGAGCCCCCCACACCCTCCAGCGGGCACGGCCGGACCCTGGGAGAAGCCCTAATTCCTTCTCAGTGACAGGCTGGGGTTGGTTTGGTGGTGGTGGTGTTGCCTCACTGCTGGCCCCGCTGCCCAGGCTGGCCCCACTGCCCCCCCAGCACCGTGCCATGGTGCCAACACTGCCCAGAGCCATCTGGGGGCTGCAGGTGACCCCCGGGGAGTGACCGGCCTTTGGGCGAGCAGGACGCACAGCGGGCAGAGCACAGCACAGTCCTGCTCCAGGTGACATCCCGGCTGGAGCCTGTCCCTGGCCACAGCCTGTTGGCACCCACGGAAGGGGATCACCCCCTCCTTGCACCGAAAACCTAAGCCCCGTTCCACCGTGGGTGCAGCCGGGTGCAGTACTTTGCTCCCACGGGAGGGTCCCGTGCCCACCCCTCCCTGGGGCATGAGATGCACCATCACTTGTCCGTGGCCACGCAGCCCTTCCCCGGTCATGGAGAGCCAAGAGCTGCCTTCCCAGGGGCTGCAGGGCCGGGACCGGCTGCGCACGGAGCATCCGACCTGGGAATCGGGCCCTTCCCTCCATTCTTATGTCCATCCGGGGCCACTGACCCGGGGAATGGGGCGATGTGTGTCTGGGGGCAGGTGGGGCGAGTCCTGGGGCTGTGCCCGCATCGCAAACAGGCTTCAAAGCCAGAGCCAGCAGCACCGAGCGTCACCGGGATCTATTTTTATTGCCCTCCCTGACCCTTCCCTCCGCGCGGTCCCCGCTGCCGGCAGGCCTGGGCGCAGCCCTGGCAGCGCAGCAGCGTGGGAAGGGGAGGCATTTCCCGCTGAGCCTCTCCCTCCCGCTCCCCAGGGACGTGCCCTGGCTCCCTGGCACAGCGGCAGTGCAGCAGGATGGTGCCGGCACCGCTCTGACCACACGCCCTGCAGGGGCATCCCTGCCCTCCGCAGCCCCGAGCCATGGCTTGCAGGGCAGCACCTCGTGGGGATGGGCACGTCCCTGCTGAGACCCACCAGCTCATTGCACCCAGGGCCAGCAGGGAGCTGGGGAGGCCACCGATGGGGAGGCTGTCCTGGAAAGCGCGTGGCTGCCCGGCATCAAACCTGCTCAAGTGCTTGCCCTCGGCCGGGGCTGTGCCGGCAGCAGGGAGCTGTTTCTCTTGTCACCGGGATGAAGCTGCGGCTGGAAGCGCGGCGGGGCTCAGGATGTGAGCGTCGACCAACCCAAACAACGTGGGTCGGGCGAGCAGCAGGCGCTGCCGGCTCCGCACACACCTTCCCTTCCCAGCACGCCGGGGCCACCACTGGTGCCAGAAATGGCACAGCGGGGAAGCCGAGGGATGAACCCTTCCCCGGACCTGGGAGGCACTCTGCATCCCCGAACGTCCCCTGTCTCTGGGCTGGGGCAGGCACAGAGGACACAGCCCAGCACAGACCCACTGCTCCCAGTATGGACCTTCTGCTCCCAGTATGGACCTGCTGCAGGAGAGGAGGAAGGTGGAAGGGGCAGAGCACTGGGTGCAGAGACAGAACCCACCCCCCGCCACCGCCTCCCTTCTCCAGACCATGTAGGGCACCGTCCTGCTCTGCACCCGAAATGGAGCTGATTGTCCCCAGGGCTGGCAAAAGCTTTAGTGGGGGCTGTGACGGCGTCATGGCCTGGGGAGGCAGCGCAGCCTGGCCAGCAGCGTGGCATCACGCCCAGCGGTCCTGCCTTTGCCCGGCTGCGACCTGCATCACGGGGCTGGGGACGACCTGGCTGGTGCTCTGCCGGGATCCCTCCTGGCACGGCCAGAGCCCAGGACCAGGGCTCGGCAGCGGCTGTGCCCGGGACGTGGTGCCCAGCCATGGCAGCAGCCTCTGGAGCCCGGCGGTCCCCAGCTCCTCCCTGGGGAGCAGGAGGCTCCGTGCCTGTGCCGCAGCCCTCGTGCTGTGCCGGGATGTGTTTGGTGGGAGAACACCGGTGTCACCGGGGAACCCGGTGGGTCTCAGGGGAGCCGCAGGGCGATGCAGGGATGCGGGTGTCAAGGCTGCCGACCTTGAGCGGCAGCGGGAAAGGGCCGGGCAGGGGCCGGAGGGAAGGGAGGGGAGCCATGGGCCTTGGCGGTGCCGCCGCTGACTCACTCACCAGTGGAAACAGACATCTGTTCCCAGGCTTTCCATTGCCACCTCCAAACCCCTCCCCAGCACCGCTGGCACAGCATGGCACGGCAGCCCCTTGGGGCGGTGGGTGCACCCCTTCCCTGGCAGCGCCCCACGGCACAGCACGGGGAGAAGGAGAGAGCTGCCCAAGAGCCACGCTGACGGCCGTGCTCTGCTCACCCCCTGCACCGGGGTCTCTCCATCACCCCACAGATGCCCAGCCAGGCCGGCAGGGAGCCAGGAGCCCCGACACGCAGTGGCCCCTGTCTCCCAGGAGCCCAGGGGCCACCTTTGTCTGGGATCCCCCAGGACGGTGGGAGCAGAACCCCGCGGGGCAGCGCCTGTGTCCAGACACTGCCCGTATTCACGGGAGCAGGGGGACGGGGGCAGCGCGGGGACGAGTCCTCCCCCAGCCCGGCCAACAAAACGGGCTTTCAGGGCAGGGAGCGGGCGGCTGCCCCGGGCAGAGCTGGGCTGCCCGCGTGGCCAGCAGGACGTGGCATTTCCCTGCCGGCCACGACACTCACAAGGCAGGGCTTGTTGTCAGCCAGATGCCCCAGACACGCTGCTCGCACGCAGACACGCAGAGCTGCTGCTCCCCCAGCACGCAGAGGGGAGCCGGGGGCACCTGGACGTGCCCAGGGTGGTTGCTCCCAGGCTCCCTGCCCGTCCTGCCCCTGCGTGTCCCGCCATGCGCAGACCCCACCGCACGCGGAAACCAGGGTCAGCCCTCGGCGCTAGCGCTCCGGGGAGCTGCTGAGGAGCCATCCTGGAGGAGGGAGGCGACAGGAGCGACGCCAGAAGCGTTGGAGGAGCCGGGGTTTGCGTCGGTCTCAGCAAACACTGGCCAAGGGAGGTGGAGCCCAGGCCTTCCCACCCAGACCCCGCGTGACTCCCATCTGCCTCTGCCCCTTCTGCAGCTCCCCCCGTCCCCCAGACCCCCTGTCCCTGCCCAGGCTGCAGAATGAGGTCCAGGAGCAGGTCCTGCCGGCTCCCAGAGACACCATCCGCACTTGGCCGGTGCCTGCCGTGCCGGGGAGAGAAACATCTGGTCCCGCTGAAGGCTTTCCAGGGCGCACGGCCAGGGCTCCCTGCGCAGTGGCATCGCCCTGGGCCGTGCCCCGCAGCCGGCCGGCGGCTGTTCCTCCCGCCTCACCCCCGCCCTGAAATTATTTATTTGCTGAAGAACAGCTTTCCCTGGGAAAGCCCACTTGAACGCCGAGGGACATCTTCTTTTACACAGGAAAAATAAACACTTTGAGCCTTGGAGGCCCTGACGCTCTGCAGACACCGGTGCTAAACCCAGGACCCGCGTCAGCAGCTGCTCGGGGTCAGCGCAGGAGTGGTGGGGTCCCCCAGGAGAGGGGCTCCAAGAACCGCCCCGTCATGCCCAGGCAGCGCCGTGCCAGGGGATCAGAGCCCACGCTGCCTGCAGTGCTGCCCGATCCCCGTGCAGGCAGCACAGCCCTGGGATGCTGCTGCCCTTTGCCGGGGGTTCTCCCTCCCCGCCACGCTCCAGCCGGGGCAGCCTCACGGCCACACGAGTGCTCCTCCACGTGCCCCCGTGCACGGCCAGCACAGCCGGGGCCGTGGGCCAGTGCATTTACCTCAATTTTCTGCTCTGAGTTGCTCCTGCTCCCTCCCCAACTCGTTTGCAGAGTTTGCAGCTGGCTGTTTCGCAGCAGCAGCTTCTGCCAGGAGCCGGGACCACATGGGGCCGGCGGGTGCAGTGGGAACGGGCACAGACCCCCGACTGCCCCATGGAGTGGTGACACAGCGGGACAGGGATCCGCTGTGCTCCCACAGCAGTAACAGGCGTCTCCTGCACCTGCACCCTGGAGGAAGCTCCTGCTGGAGCCCATCACCTCACCTCTGCATCCAACCGGGGTGTTCCTCACGATAATTTAAAGTGCTGCTTGTGCGTGGGACGTCTCCTGTGACAGCACAGGGTAGTTCCGATGAAAGGGCTGGACTGGGTGGTTTTCCCACCCTGCTACGGGTGGCTGGAGTCATTCAGCACCAGAAAACCCACTTACCTCCTTAAATCCGTGGTGTGGACTCCGCACAAACCGGAGCTTGAGCTGTTCTTCCTTATCGGCTCCTGCTTCAGCTCCTGGGCCAGTCCCGGCTTCCCAGTGAGGATCTGGCAGGTCACCTACTCCCGCTCCGGGCAGCAGAGTGCCGTGTGGTGTCCCCTCTCTCTGGGGACCAGTCCCACACCCCACACAGCCACCCCCTGGGCAGGAGGCAGAGGCAAAGCGCGTCCTTGGCAGCAAACCTGGCCCCTGCCCAGCGCCGCGGGGCAGGAGAAGGGGGCACCGCACTGAGACCCCTCTGTTCGTTCTCCGTTCCCCAGGGTGTAGAGAAAAGCTGTGGAAATACAGCAGGTTGTGACCAAAACCCCCATTAGACACTTGAGAAGTTGTACAGACTGATGTGCTTTCAAAGGCAGGCTTGCCCTGAGGAGGCAGTCGGAGCAGAGGCCTCGGGAGGAGCCTTCCAACCAGAGCGACCCCATCTCCAACTGCCCCTGCAGACACAAACACCAGCAGCACCCTCCCGGGATGTTCAGAGGAATCCGCTTCAAGCCACTGCTCGTTTTCTCTCTGTGGTTCAGGAACATGTTTAGAGTCTTCTCTGGAGGCGATACTGCCACCCAAACCTGCGACTCCTCCTTGGAAGTTCACTGCCTTTAATGAGCGTGGGCTTTCCCCCCCCCCCCTTGTTACTGGCCAGTGAACGGCACGTCAGTGACCGCTGTGGCAGTCGGATCTTTTAGAGACCCCATCGGGGCAGTGCCACCTGTGCTGGGTGAAAAACATGTGCTTCTCCAGCACTGGCCGCGGGATACCCGGAAAGGATAATGCAAAGCATTTTTTAACCCTCCCTGCCCTCACGGCAACACGAACACGAGCCAAAGGAGCCGCTTCCCACACGCAACACTCCTTCACAGGGACCCACGCAGAGCCCGGGCCCAGAGCCGCGCCAGGCCAGGGCTCCTTCCCTGCCAAACCTATCGAGTTGGGGTCCGTGCCAAGCTCCGAACAAAGCCATCACACGGCCAGGATCAGCATCACTGGAAAGCTATCCCTCGGCACGGCTCAACGTATGGGAAATTCACTTCACCGCACAAAATTAGACCTCTCTCTGGTTAAAACTTGTTGGAGGCTTAAAAATCCTTCAGATCTACTTTAAGTTCCATGAGCAGAATTAGAAGATCTTTTCCCTAAACGGAATCTGGATTCAATCTAAGGACCCCCTAACGAGTAGAGAATTTTTCATGTTAGACTGAATTAGCTACACTAACACAAACCATGACTGGTGCTCCAGCAGCACGGCATAACTCGTCCTTACACCAGAACCAAAAAAGGCCTTGGGAATCACAGCTCCATCTTTCGGTTCCAAACAACTCCCTGGGGGACGAAGTCAAACCATTTAACTAGTTCTGCGCTTTGCAGGTGAAAGCGTGGCGCTGCGACACCGGGGAGTGCCTCGAAACTCGAGAGGGAGAATCTCCCAGTTCAACCAGCTTCTCTCAAGTCCGGTTTCCTTGTTTCACTTGGGCCTCACTCACTCTTGAGCACTTGGTCTGACACGATCACACCCCCTACGTTTCCCCAACACTGAACTGGAACCGAGCTTCCCCTCTCCCCACCCCGCAGCGTGCGAGGCTGGGTGCTGACGCCAGCCCGGTCCCACTATTCTCTCCCAAAATGAATACCCACGTGCCGCTGGACGCGCGTTCTCCCCACGCTCCCAGCGCAGCCTCAGCCCGCAGCGCTGACTGCAGTCCAACCACCCCAGCAAATTAGTTCATCTCCATAACACAGACAAAAACTTTAAACATTTACTCTTAAAAGTGATGAACATCCACTCACTGTACACATCTGTGTGAAGTTTCCGTTTTAAATCAATTTCAAGTTAAATACTTTTTACGTGTCAAGTTCAACCAGCTTCACAGATCCGTACTCATCTGCCTGCTCTTTAAAGAGAAAAAAGATCTTTAACTGCCAGTTATGTCACTATTTTCACTAGCAATAAAAGCTCAAGTAAAATTCCTGTGAATCGTCCAATTTCTTTTCACAAAGCTGATGATTTCTTTATCCCACCACTACTAAAAAAGCACCAGTGACAGCTTCCAAATGAAATCCTATTTAATGAGACATACTCAGCCAATACAATTAGGAACTGCAAGCACACTGCAGTGTTACGCCTTGATGGCGTATTTCCGGGCAGGGTACAAACGTTCTTTTCGCTGCTGCTTTTTGGTCTTTAGGTTTTCTTCGTGCTTATTTAATCTGCGTCGCATGGCACGAGTCTTCTTCGGCCGCAGATCAAGAGGCTTATACTTTTTGCCCTATTTACAAAAACACAGAAGTTGAGTTTGAGAGATCGCGAAGTTGCAATTGAGCGCGGGAGCTCACGGAGAGGCCTGCAAGAACCTCAGCAGCAGCGCTTTAAGCTTCTTTTTGTTGGGATTATTATTACAGTCTAAAAGTTTAAGAGAATTTCTCCCCATGGGGAAACGTGAGTTGATTCCAACTCTTGTACCAGTCACACTAGCTGGGACTCAGACTTAAATAATGCTCAATATTACAAGTCCCAGTTTTCCAACACCTCTTAAAAAGTTGTTTTTTTCCCTGTTCTGTATAATTCAAACCCCATGAAGTAATATTCCAAAAATGACAGAATTTATTAAGAATCCTTGGTCACTTGCAGTATGATTAAAATATAGGAGAATATTTGCATTTCTGGCAACCACATCTTCTGGCAAGTACAGTATACCCCCGAGAGGGGATGCTGCCCCCAAGATTCTCCCGGCAAAAGCAGATTCACCCCGAGCTTACAGAATTCCAGGTAGACTTGCAAGGACATTTAAAAAGGAACCACCAGTAGAGAACTTTAAAACTCAATATACATGAGTAGGTTTTTTCTCGAGTTTTAAGCTTTTAAATAACAATCTACAAAATTAGTTCCTTCCTACAAAGTATGCATTTGAAAATATCAAGAGAAAAAGGATAACTCTGCAAGATGTTGGGACATACCTTGTAAAACTTCCTCAAGTTCTCCTTCTGGGTCTGATTGATAACAGTTAGGACTCTGGCAATGGATTTGCGCACCACACGTCTGCAGGAGGGAAAAAAAGCAGGTCTCAGAACATACTGACAGACAAATACCGCAGATTTAAAGCCCAGTATACCGAAAACACACGCATACCACAACCAATAACCTACGCCGTCCCACGCTGCAGCAAAACACCAACAGCTTCCGGCACGTCTCAGCTCAACACCTCTGAGCAAAAGGATGCACAATCCCATTTTCAAGCCTACAAATATCTGCTTCTCTTTCACACCGTTTCCCCCTTGTTTTGCAGCACAAAGCAGCCACACAGACTTGAGAGCGCCTCTCGGCGCACCGCGGCCCACGCAACGAGCACCCCCACGGTACCCTGCTCAGGCTCGGCCAAGCTTCCCCGCAGCCTCCCCCCGAGCCGCCACAGCCGGTAACGCCACCGGGCCGGGCCCCACTTACATCTTGGAGAGCTTGGAAGCGGCCCCGCCGGTGACTTTGGCCACGCGAAGCTGCGACAGCTCCACCTTCAGATCGTCCAACTGCTTCAGCAGCTCCTCCTTCTTCTTCCCCCGCAGGTCTCGGGCCTTGATCTTGGCCTGCGGGCGGCGGACAGCCCGTCAGCCCCTCTCCCTCACCCCGCCGCGCCCCCCGGCCTCCCGCGGCGCCATGGCTGCCCCCGTCAGGGCCCTGATCCTGCTGGCCGTGCTCGGCCCCTCACTTTCCCTCTCTGTCTCTCTGCTTCCTGGCTGTCAGGGACAGGCCTCCAAGCTGAGGTTCCTGGCCTCCATCTGCACGCTCTGCAGAGCCTGGCTGCGGGGCACGTACCTGCCCAGCTTGAAAGCAGTGTCTAAGCTGCTGGTGAAAATTGAGGTAAGGGCACCCCGGGGGGCTGAGGCAGGGGGGCACCGCTGGCCGAGCACCGCTGGCCCCATGGGAAGGACAGAACTCGCCCCCGCCCCGGGCCGAGGGGAGGGTAAGACGGGCCTCCCGGGGAGCAGCCCTGCCTGCCACAGGGCCAGTGCCGCCCCAGGAGCCCCTCTGGGGGCCAGTGCTGGCCTGGGGGCAGCGACTGGCAGCTCCCCCCTGCACCGTCCTGCCTCTGATCTCCCTCTCCAGGTCCTGTGGGAAAAGGAGGCCCCTCAAAGCATGGATGCCGTGATGTGGCAGCAAGCCGAGCTGGCCTTCACTGTCATGAGGTACCTGCCCCCAGCCCTAGCAGGCGTGGGCCTGAGGGAAGCAGGCATCTCCCACGCCGGCAGGAACTTGGTGGCACTGTCTTTGGGCCAGATGGGAGGGCGAAGGCTGCTCGGGGGCTTCCCGGTGCCCCTTGGCTTTTCTCCTGAAGGGAGAGGCAGGAGGCGGCAAGGGCTTGGGGCTCCACCGGCCAGGACTGCCCTCTGTCCCTGCCTCAGTGGCTCCAGGGAGGGAGGAGATGCCTCCAGGCATCCCTTCCCCACCTCCTACGGCTACCGCCCTGGGGACTGCCAGCCCTGATGCCTGCGGCCACCTCCGCAGCGTGGAAGCCCCAGCATCCAACCCGCACCCTCTCTCCTTGCAGCAACCAGTATGAAGACCTGCTGGACAAGCACCTCTGCCCCATCGTCCGTGACATCTGCTTTCTTGAGCCAGAAGAGAACTGGGACAGCCTAAGTGCTTCCTTGGACGCTCAGGTGAGCGTGGGTTGAGCTACAGAGAGCCTGCCGGTCAGGGCCTGCGCACGTTCTCCCTGTTGGCTTTGGCTGCAGGAAGACAACAGGAGAAGGAGGAAGAGCAGGGAGAGGCTGAGGCCGGCCTCTCCTGGGCGCAGAGGGCAGCTGAAGCCCACCTCAGGTGGAAAGCTTTTAAGCCAGCTCCCTGCAAGGAAGAAGGGCCAGGGCAAGCGTGCCATCTGCTCGGTCCCCTTCCAGATCCTGAAAACACTGGACAGCCTGCTGGAGGTGGTGACACACGGCGCTTCACCAAGTTCGAGCAACAAGACCGTGGTGGTGATCTTGGAGGTCAGGCATTTGCCAAGAGCGGGGCTCTCAGGCTCTCTTCCTTGCCCTACCCTCAAGAGAGGCGACCTTCTGGAGCATGCACGGCCCAGCCCGGCACCGGAGCAGTGGAAGTAGTCCTGCCCCGCTCCCCTACTCCTGCAGCTGGCCCTGCTGTGCCCCTGCCCGGGCCACCCAGCTCGTGCACGCTCTCCTCCCAAGACGGCAGCAGGGCAGAGAGCTGCTGGGATGTGGCCACAGGGAGTCCAGCCCGGAAGAGCTGCAGGGGCAGAGGTGCTGGCACCTCCCTGGAGCAGTCCCCCCTGCAGGTTCCTCTCCTCCTGCAGAGGGGACACGTGGCCATTTCTGGAAAAGCGTGTGGCAAGAGGCACAGGTGGCTAGGGGGGATGGGATACAGCCAGCTCCCGGACTGCTGCGCGTCTCCAGCTGCTGGCAATGGGCCCTGAGGTTGCAAGGTGGCCAGACCCTGTTGCAGGCTTCCCCCTGTCCAGGGGAAGCCTCGGCAGCACCTTGCCTAAACTCGGCAGGCGTTTTGGCAGAGCCACCGCTCCGGGAGCCGCCGTCCTTTCCCAAGGACTCTTCCCAATCCCCTTTTGCCTTCCCAGGTCCTGATGCCCCTCCTGACATCCCCACGGGTGTCTCGGCGCCAGAGGGCTGTGGGGAGCATCGTGAGCTTGAGCCAGTACTTGAGACCCTCTTTAATGGTGGAGGTAAGGGGCCTGTGGTGCAGGCCACCTCTTGGCACCCCTTGCCCCGTCCTGCTGCCCCAGCGCAGCCAGGAGCGCTGGGCTCCCTGGGAGGCAAGCCTGGGCTTAGGGCAGGCGATTTGGCAAGGCTCGGCCCCGTGCCAGCGCCTTTGCCCCTCTCTCTGGGAGCTGCTCCCTCCCGGGCCTTTCTTCTCGGCAGCCAGCTCCGCCGCAGGGCACGCAGCATTTTGCAGGCCCTCCCTGCCTCCCTCCCTGCCTCCCTCCCTGCCTCGCTGCCTGGCTCCCCGGGGCACTCTGCCCAGCACGCTCCTCGCCTGCCACAGGCTGCCTCTCCAGGGGTTCTCCAGAGCTGTGGCTACCGCTCCCTCCTCTCTGGCACAGGACTTGCCCTACGCAGGCAACAGGCCCTTCCTCTTCACTAAGAAGCCTCTGCCTTTCCTGGGGAAGCTGATGGGGCTCCTCACCCTCTGCTACGCCGAGGAGGACGAGAAGATCAGCCACGGGGCTGCACAGGCGCTGAGTGTCTTCCACAGGGTCATTCTGCTGCGACAAGGTACGAGAGGCTGGCGCGGGCTGGGGCTTCCCAGCCACAAGGGCCCAAGCCCACCACCTCCCCACCACACTGAGACCCTCCTCCTCTGCTGCAGGAAGGGGCAGCAAACTCCGGCGAGGCTGGCGCAGGGCAGCAGCCGTGCTGTGCCAACTTGCCCCGGGCTAAGGCAGCCTGCCCCGGAGCGGCAGCCCGGGGCCTGTCCTGAGAAGCCTTGCGCTGGAGAGCCCGTGGCAGCGGCGTGCCGGGCCTGCGCTCTTCCTCCCCAGCAGAAAGGCAGACCCAGCCCTCCTGCCCTTCTGCAGCCTCAGAGGCTCCCCGCAGAACTGAGAGCCAGGCACAGAGCTCTCCCTGATGCCCTCGCCTGCTCTCCCCAGCTCCCTCTGCTTCCTCCCGCTCACGCTGGGTTTCCCCTCCTGCCCAGGCTACCAGGCAGCGTGCGAGGACCCGGTGCTGCAACTGGAGCGGGAAAGCGCATGCACCTTCTGGCCCAAGGACAGCATTGACCCGGAGATGGTAACGAGCTCCTCCCTCGCTGGGGTCTTGGCCGTGGGGCTGGCGGGAGGCTGGGATGAACCAGTGCATCAGCCATGGCGGGGGACGGCCCGGCCTCCCACCCATCAGGCTTTGGGCAGCCACCACCTCTCTGCGGGGAGTAGTCCAAGGCTTTAGCCTTGGCAGCGTCACCACAGCAGCTGCCTCTGTCCTGGCCACCGGCGAGCTCTGGTTGCCACAGAGCCAGCAGTCGCCACCACCCGGGCACTCAGTGCAACACCTTTTCCCTCTCTCCCTCCCTCGCTCAGCTCTTTGGGAGCTCCTTCCTCGAGCCTGAGAGGAACGACTTCGTCTTAACGGTCCTGGAAAACGTGGCGGACCCAAGGATCTCCGACAGCCAGCTGATTGCCAAGATGCTGGAGGGGGTTTTGAGCAGCCCCTGCTCGGAGCTGATCAGGGTAGGCAGCGTGCAGCTGGATGGCCCTGTGTGTGTGCCCTGCGGGGGCCGTTCCCCCCGCCCCGAGTCCAGGGCTTGGGATCGCCCGACGGGTGGCCTCTGAGGCCAGCAAAGGCGGCGGGAGGGAAGCAGTTCTGGGGGGCAGCGGGGAGCGTGGCTGCGCTCCAGCCCACTCCATCCCGCTGCCTCTGCCAGGTGGACCTGGTGGTGCAGACCATCTACGGTCAGCTCAGAAGGCTCAGGCAGAAGCCGCCGCAGGACATTCTGGAGAGCACCCTTCTCCAAGTGGCCAGCTTGGACCCTCCAAGAGTGGCTGTTGCCCTGCTGCAGGTTTCCCGCGTCTGTAACAAGTACGTGGCTGGTCCGCCTGGCAGGCAGCTCCGGGCCTCCGAGGCCTGCCCGGGCAGAAGGGGTGGTGGCCGAGGTGGCCCTGCTGACACTTTGCTCTGGCTCTGCAGCACCACCAGGGCCATGTGGAACATGCTGGCCCGCGAGCCCAGCCTCGTGGAAGACCTGCTGAGGATGCTGCTGGTGGTCAGCAACCAATGCGTCAGGCTGCAAAGCAGCACGGGACGCTGCAAGTGCCACGATCTCCTGGCAGTAAGTGTCTGCACAAGGCTCACTCCGTTCCATCCGGGTCCGCGCGCTCCTCTCCAGCCCCTCCTGCCCTCTCCACCTGCCCGCTGGCCAGCTCCAGCCTGGCCCAGGGCCCTCGGGCCAGGGCCGGGCAGGGCAGCGCGTGCTGCTGGGCTCCGCAGCGCACAGGCAGGCAGCCTGCCCCGGCCCTGCTGCCCTCAGCGGCCCTGCGCCCTGCCCGCAGCCTCCTGCTGGCTGGGCCGCGGGGAAGCCCGGGGCAGGGCAGCTGCTGGCCAGAGCAGGCTGTGCCGCAGGGACACCTCTGCAGCGAGAGCCGCCCCGGGGTCTTTCCGCAGGTGAGCAGTGCAATGCAGGAGATCTTCCTGGTGCCCTCCAGCCGATGCTACGTGCAGTTAGTCGTCGACGAGCTCTTCCTATCAGTGCTCTTCCAGCTCTTCTGCAGCCTGGACGGCACACAGAAGGGCTGCTGCTACCGTCGCAGTAAGACCAGGGTACTTGAGCATCCTTCCTTGCTCAGGTGCGCCGTCGCTCCTCGTGTGCCCCGTCCTGCTCTCTTCCCGGGCCCAGAGCCAGGCATGGGCATCCGTGTGTGACCGTGCTTTGCTCTGCCTGCAGGACCACAGTGAGCGCCGCACAAGCTCTCTTCCAGTGCCTGGGCGGTGCCTCCCTGGTCGAAGACATCGAGAGGCAGGGTGCCTGGGACATGCTCCTGAGCACCGAGACCTACCACGAAGGTGTTGCCGTGCTGACGAGGTGAGAGCCTGCTCAGTCCTCCTTGCCTGCCCTGGCGTTTCTCCTCTCATGAGGGGGAAGGGCCGCCCGCACCATCCCCTGCCTGGTGGCCCGTGGAGTAAGGACGAGGGGCTGGCAGCACAGCCCCAGAGAGGTTGGCCTGTGCCGCTCGGTGCCACCAATGCCGTCTCCCCCCGGCCAGGGTGCTGCGGCGTGAAGTACCGGAGTGCTGCACCGCCGTGTCTGAGCAGGTGGTCATCGGCCTCCTCCAGAGATGGGTCATGAAAGAAGTGGCTTCTCTCACCGTCTTTGTGGAGGTGGGCCTGCTGGCACGAGCTGCCTCTCTGAGGGCAGGCAGGGGGAAGCTGGGCTGCCTGCCTGAGGCAGAGGGCAGGGGGGAGGCGGCAGGGGCACGACGTGGAGCCTGCTGCCTCCTGCCTGGCCTGTGACCGGCCCCGGTACCTTGCCCTGAGCCCTCCGGGAGCTCTCCTGCCTGTGCCGGCCCCTCACTCTGCCGCCCATTGCCTTTCAGCTCCTGGATTACACCGACTTGGAGCATGTCGATGGGCAGGTCCTGTCTGTGCTTGAGTTCCACCTGAAGAAGCGGGACGTGCTGCTGCGCAGGCTGGCCATCCAAAGCCTGGTCATGCTTTCCGGGAGATCCGAGAAGGTGGGCAGGGGCAGCCGGGCACAGTGCAGGGGTCCGCGTGGGGCTGGGCTGCGGGCACGCTGTGCGCAGCGCCTTGCTCGGCCTTGGCCAGGAACGGGGAGCGGCCCCCGCTGCCCCCTCCAGCAGCCCCTCAGCGCTTCAGGCCAGGCCCTGGGCTGCGCCGCAGGCGGAGAGATCTCTGCCCTGCACCCTCCACGCGCAGCGGGGTTTTGCCGCTGCGGTCCTGGGTTGCCTCACGCAATGCAACGCTGTGTTTTCCGTAGGCAGCGATGCTGCAAGGCCTGCTGCCGGAGCTCATGAAGCTGCTGCAGGACGGCGACTGCGAGGTCACCATGACGGCCCTGACTGTCCTCAGCAACTTGCTGCCCGTGGTGGACTGGCAGATGGCTGGCCCTGCGGCTCTGGAGCTGCTCCAGACGCTCCTGCCACTCTTTGAAAATGTAAGGCGGTGGGAGGGCGGAGGCTGGGTGACATGCCTGGGGGGGCACGTGTGCCTGCCCCGGGGTGGCGCATCCCTCTGCGCGTGTGCCCGCTGGCCCGTGAGTTCTTCTCCTCGCTGCAGAAGGAGAGCCACAAGCATTCATCTCCTCAGCGTGGGCTTGCAGCAGCTGGCACTCAGCTCTTCCCCTCTTCCTTCTCTCCTCCTAGGAGGCCAGTGACGTGCAAGAGCGCTCCATGCTCCTCTGGAGAGATGCCATGGAGCTTGCGGTCCAAGCCCAGAACAAGCAGCAGAGGAAGCACGTGCGGAGGAGCCTGATGCCCCTCTTCTTCCACCTGCATGACAAGGACCACAGGGTGGCTCAGGTGGGCACTTCTAAGCCCTTTGACTGTGCCGCAGCTGGGCCCCTGAGGAGGCAGGGCTCAGAGCCCCTCCCTGCCTGCAGCCGCAGAGCTGGCAGCAGCTGAGAAGGTGGGCAGGGACACTGCCTACCCATCCAGCAGAGCAGAGGAGCAGTGTGCGGCCACAAAGACCCAAGCAGTGGAGACCCCAGGGGCTTCCCAGGGGCACCTGCAGGTGTCTGAGGGCCAGGGCTTGGTCCCCCAGCCCTTGCCAACCCCTGCCCTGGCCCGGTCCCGTCCCCTGGGCGGCGGTGTCATCTCCCAGTCTCTGTTGCTCTGCAGGCCTCTTGGGAAGCCCTCCTTGCAGCTGCCCAGTGCCTGGAGCAGAGGAAGACCAGGAAGCTGCTGGAGACAAAGCAGCCGTGGAGGCTCGGCGAGACTCTGGTAAGGATGGCCTCGAAGCCCCCCCGAAGAAGCCCCACTCCCCCAAGGCCCAGCCCGTGGGGCTGGCAGCCGGGCCCCTGGCCCCTGCAGCGTCCTGGGTGTGCGGGCAGGGGAAGGCAGAGAAGGCCAGCCCTGGGTGGTGCAGGGGGAGGCTCCGGGCCAACCCTGTCCCCTGGTGCTCTCTCCAGCTGGCAGAGGGCCACAGAAGGCGGAGAAAGTACCTGGAGCAGAGCCTGCCCTACCTGCGGAGCCCCCAGGAGCGCATGCGTGAGGCGGCCGTCAGGTTCCTTGGTGAGCCACCACCCCACCGGGGCTCCTTCCCTGCCCGACGGCAGCTGCTGCCAACTCCCCTGGGCGCCTGCAGAGCCCTGACTGCCCGATGCGGGGCCGGGTGCCCACCTGGGCCCAGGGCACCGGGCCCAAGGGGAGGAGGCCAGGCCCGTGTCAGGGAGCCGGGCTTCTGCCCGGGGCGGGCAGGCCAGTGGGGTCTGTG
>JAOXJK010000007.1:5074203-5119066 GCA_025774025.1 Xenus cinereus
ATCCCCTCCCGGCGGGCTTCTCCCGGCGGCGGGGCGGGCTCGGCGGCGGGCGCCTCCGGGGGTGAGCCGCAGGTCGGCCGGGGGTCTGCGCCCTGTGCCAGGGCGGCGATGGCGGCGGAGGCTGCCGAGGCCCGCGGAGCTGTGCCCGCCGCTGCCTTTGCCGTTAACGGAGAAGGGAAATGCGATGTGGCACGTTTTCTGCCTAGGCCTGGATTCGCGGCGTAACTGCAGTAATTACGAAAACGGCCCCCTCTTGATTAACTTCCCCATTCTATACGTTACCGTCCCTCTCGGCACCCGCCTCTCCCAGCTGGGCGGCTGTAGGTGTTGAACGTGCCTTTGACAGGTACCTGCATTTCTGCATCGGCAGATGAATCCTTTTTGGAGGAAATATCGCTGGGTCTTACAAGAGCTGTCCGTGCAGGGCTCGATATCCGAATGGCAAGTTTGATGGAATCGTCATGGATTTGTTCTGATTTTAAACTTTTATCTCAGCAACTCCTCCTTCATCAAATTCTTACGCTGAGAAATGCTTTGGTCAATAGGTGATGTGAAATGCCCTTGGGGATAGAAGCTGGATGATTGTTACGTGTTGTCATCACCCCAGATTTCTTACCTGTTACTGGCTATAAAAATGTCAGTAACCAAAGGCTGCCCCAGATAAAACATTCAGGATCAAGACTGCAGGTTTTCAGAGTCTGGGTCTAATCTCCCACCACAGAATAGGACCTGTTTTCATCAAAGTTTGAGTTGCACTTCTGTAATTTAATAACCAGGCTTCAAGCTTGCTTGCTTAAGCTGTGTCTCGGCTAAGCAATTATAATTCTCCAACCTGCAAAATGGATCCCTTCATATAAAAAAATTGCTAGTTTTTGCATGAGCTGTCTAAATGCAATCCATAATTCTCAGCATCTTGTCTAAGATGATGCAAAGCAGCACCGTTGGACTAAAATGGTAGTATAAATGAGACTCCCAGCATGCGGATGCTCTCCCACCATTGCTGCGAGCACCAGAACCGCAGTGTCGGTAGCAGCCTTCGGAAATCGTAGAAGAACATCCCGGTGTGGATCTTGCTGTGGAAGTTGGCAGATGCGGTGACTGCCTGGTGCATCTTCTCGCCTGGTGTGAACCCTGTTGTGTAACGGTCGTAACTTCCCTCGCTCAGGCTGCTGAGGGAGCGATTACGAAGCATCACACCTGACCGTAGATCATGTTCCTGGAAAAGGAGGTGCTTTGTTTTCAAATCAGATAAGTGAGTCTCTTTTAAGATGTTTTGATAAACTGGATCACAATTTATGTTAGATGAAAGAAACGAGTTGCTGAACTCACGCAAAGGCCATAATTCTCCAATGATTCTGGGCTGCCAAAATAATACAGATAGCGTACACAAATGTGATAGCCAGGTACTTTACAACAGAAAATATAAAAACCATTCATAGAAACTGTATGGAGAGAAGAAATATTTTGCAGTGCCACAAAGGAGATTGCGATCGTTCTTTTATCTTGAAATATGGGTGCAATACAGCACCGAATTCAATTGGCAAGCCATGTCCCTTACGAGCGTTGGAAGATTTTATCGCAAGGATGACTGGTTGGGCTACGCTCTATGTGTAAGAATGATGCAAAGAGCAGCACCGTGTTCTGTGTTCACCGTGCTCACTTGAGAAACTAGATCTACAAGTGATAAAACGCTGAAAGCGCTTAGCAGCGGGAGGAACGCATCGCTTGTATTGTTATTCGTTTCTGTGTTGCTGTTTTATCTGGTGGAGGGAAATAATAAAAACGGAGAACAATAATTGAAAGCATCGAGAAGCTTATACCCTGAGTCCATTCTGCATCGGAATGAGATTGTGTTGTCCGTGATGTTGTGCTGGAGGCTGGGATTTGGGAGGGTGGGAGGACGGGGGCTGCAGCTCTCCCTCCGCTGCTGCCAGCGCCGCTCCTGTCACATGATGTGACTGCACAGTCCCCCGCTCCCACTGCAGCTGCGCTCGCCACGGCCTCTGCCAGGCACATCTCACCTCCTCCTGCATCGCTTTTATTCTGGGTGAGCTCTGCTGGCTTTAAACAGAGTTGTTGATAAACTGCTGCGGTATAAATGGAGAATGAGAATTCATTCGGTCACCCAAGACACGTTACTTTGTTGGCTTATCTTTTATTCTGCGGGCTGAGCTTTGGGGAAGGAAGGAGGAGTTCTGGTGTGAAAGTCTATTCTGAGGCGATGTTACTACCTAAATAGCTAAAATTTAACTGTATTTTAAACCAAAAAACCACAACACACACACACACACAGCCCACCAAAGCATGATACAGCTATCGGAGCCTTATCACAGAAATCTGTGTGTTGATGTCTTTATTCACAGAACTTTTCATAGTTTTTTTTATAGAAACGTTCGGTTGGAGCAATCTTTATAGAAGGAAAACCAGGACTCGTATGTGCAAGTTTTATAGTAATTTTCTTTGATATTCTCATATAATGATGTTCTGCAGGCTTGCCTTTTTGTAGCCGAGTCGCTCTCTTTAAGCACACAAGCTCTGTTCTGGAGACGTAGTTTTTCAACAGGCTGGAAACAGGGGTATGGAAAGGGGTCTGTGTTGCAGCAGAAGGAGGCAGTTTAAAGGAATGGACCAAATTGTGTGTGGGAGCTGGACGGAGGGTCAAATAGAGGTCTGTTTCTATAAAGTATGTAAGTTAGTTGCCAAGACAAATATTACCTAGCAGTTTACATGTGCTGAGAGAGTGCAGTACAGCCCTGCAACAGGAGTAGCGTAGAATAACCATCAGTCGTTCCCTGAGGATGTCAGTCAGGAGAGGAAGTGTGCGATGCCAAAAAGCCTGGATGGAACAGCAGGTTTAGAGGACTCATCATTTGAAGTATTTTTAATTATTGCTATTATTACAATAGAACACGGGCTAGAAGCGGAATTTCTTAAATATAATTAAAGCAGAAGTCAGCAGAGGGATTTCTCTGCTGTGTGGCAGAGGAACGGTCCGGGAGCAGCTCCGGCTCGGGAGGGTGAATTCCCAGAGCGATGATGCTCTGTGCGCTTCCCAAGCTCGCTGCCAGCCCAATGCCAAACACCCGTTTGGGGGGAAGAAGTGAACAGAACCGATCAGAAAGCCTTCCCCAGCTTGTACTGCATTCTCTTTTGTCAGAGTGAGGTTCCAGTTGGAGAGCAGCCATTCCATTGCCACCTTGGCTGAGAATGCTAACGAGATGAGAGCCTGATGATAACTGCCCTCCGGATCGAAGCTGGCCTGAGCTGCCACTTGGGCCATCTAGTAAATGATTTGACTTGCAAGAAAGAAGTCTCCCCATCACATTAAGATCAAGCTACATTGTATAGCAACCATTCAATTTTGAATTCATGAGTGTACATCAAAGAGTTAAAACATCAGTCGTTTTCTGAGGAAAGAAAGAAGAAAAAAAAAAAATCTATCTTGTAACTCAGATGCTTTTCAGGAACTTGGCCGCTCTGGACGCGAGAGGCATGTGCTTTTCCGCCCTGCTTTAGGTGATGGCTTAGTTCAAGGGGGCCCAGATTTGGCTCAGTCAACAGTTGTGTTGGCGTCTTGCCATAAAATGTGCATAAAATGGAGCTGACTGCGATTCCCTCCTCGCGGTAACATGGAGGGGCAGCTGGGGGGACCCGCGTCCCCCAGACGCCACGCTGGAGGTTGACCTGGGGATGAGAGTTATACTGGGATGTGCGATCCCTGCAGCATAAACTGTTGTATTGTGACTTGATCGTTGCTTTCGAGTCCCTGGGTTGTATTTTGGTGTCTTGTCATAACTAATGCATTTCAACCCTGGCTGTGCCTGTGCTTCCAAAATCTGTCTCCCCTCTCCCAGCGGCTTACGTGCTTTTCCAGATGTACAAGGTTCATATCTCATTTGCAGACTCTTCCTATGATTTTGTGGCTTATATGCATTGCCACAAAATCAAGATAAAACACAACTGGCATTTTAACTGCTCCAAGAACATTGTGTGTAAATAAACCACTAAATAGTTTAGCCTGTGAAATGTAAATACACACAGCTCAGCCCGCGGCAGCTGATGGTGTTTTTCTGTCTCCCTTCTTCCCCTCCCACCCCTGCCAAGAGTGAGCGAGCCTGATGTTCTTTTTTCTATTGCTCTTTCATACAATGCAAATGACAACTAAGTACCATGTAGGTGGTATTGCAGGCACCACGACAGATTCATGATTTGAATTGGGATGAAAGGAAACGCTTGCATCCTCTTCCACGTTGCTTCTGAACCATCTTCTGGGGATTCCTGGACTCCGATGACCCAGAAACTCTGCCTCGGTCTGACTTTGAGCTTGAGCTCATTTTTAGCAGCGAAGTAGTTAAGTCAGTAGAAGAGCAGAGGCCCAACTGTGATGACATTTTTAGCCTTTGCCCTTCGTTCATCCTATACACAAAAGGTCATGAACCGCAGTGAAAGAGGGATCACAGAGGGCGCAGAATGGACAAAGGTGGAACAAATTGCCAATGGCAGAAACATAAAGAAGAGAAGCAAAAGTTTTGTGTTATGAAGGTAATTGAAAAAGGCCACATACATCCCATGGTGATATCACATCTCTCGTACTTAAAATGGGTCGCCCGTAGTGAATTTCGAAGAGTCTGCTGGTAAGATGTGGCTCAGATGGTCTCCGTGTACAAGGCAGAAAGGGACAACACTGTCTCTGTGGTATGATGTTAATGAGCAGCTCCACATTGTTTTGGGAGAAAAGATGCTGAAGCTGCAGTTCTGGATACAGACAGGTATGCTTTAAGTGCTAAAAGGATTTTTCAAGACTTGTAAACCAAATGAAAAGACTGATTCTATAGACTAAGCACTTATTTGAAACTAAAATAATTGGACTGATGCTACATCCTGGATATTCAAACTCTTTTGACTCTTGCTTAAAATCTTCTGCAAGTTAGCTGTAAAATTGGTATATTTTAGTAGGAAAAACGCTTTCATGGCGAATTCCCAATTGGAGTAGAACTAGTTGCATTTGCAGGTGATTTTCAGCCAGCCACATGGTAATGTTTACAAAATAGAAGTTTTTCTCCCTCCTGGTTCATGCTGCATTTCTCCTTAGTGCCCTTTTGAAATAAGCAAACATCCAGGCAGAGAGAACACCATTTGACCAGCATTATCAGCTAAATAAAACAGCTGTTTGTTTCTCTTTCTTAAGTTACACTGTAAGTTGCTTTTTATTGTGGTGTTCAAACAAAAAATGTCTCTTAAGCCTGGGCTCTGCCCAAGTCCTTTTCACTGTATATTCCATGTGCACGTTCATACAGCAGGGAGCAGAGCTGGTACAGACATGATCTGGTTGTTCTTTGATCCAGCCCTGGGTCCTGCCGTCCTCCGGGGCTGCAGACGCCGCCAGAGGCCTCAGCCCATGCCCAGATGCCTCCTGCAGCGTCCTGCTGTGAAAGGAGCTTGGTACCTCGGGAAGAGCTGCAGCCGCTGCACTGCAGACGTGCCCCAAGGTGAACAGTAGTCGGGGATGAGAAATGTCTGTGTTTGGTTCCAACTTTTCCTAAAAACCTTGGAATAATAAAGAAATCCTTTTTTCCGCCCATATATTTCATAAAGAAATGGTCTGACATATAACTGCTCCTTGCTCTTCCCTCTTGTAGGGGGAAGCAGCCTGTGAAGCTTTTGGTGCCTACAAGCCTGTGTGTATGGGGTTGTTATTTATATATTTCAATGTTTCGTGAATAGTCCTGAGTGGTGTCTCGGGAACTTCAGGACAGTGTCTTTCAATAGAGAATTAGTTATTCTGGTAAGAGGAATGGATGTGAGTTCTAATTAATTTTGCATTGTCCAAGGCTCTGTGCGAATCCACACTCTGACCAGGCTACATGGAAATACAGATGGTTTTCCCCAAACGTGCAGTATAGCTTTGAAAGAAAACCCCAGAGACAAGTATGGCAGTCTGTAGAAAAGAAGGTAAGCGTCTCGCTTGATGAAGGCAAGATCAGATGTTTCTTGGTAGAGACTTCAGACATGATGGTGCTCGGCTTTGGGTATGAGTGATCAAGATTTAGCTTTTTCTGTGCTATTAATTTGTGGATAAGAAATAGATACAAACTGGGCATCTGGCTTTGTATCGCATCCCCTTTTGGCAATGATGCTGTAGGAGATGTGTCTGGATGAAAACTGAAAAGAGACCCGGTCTCTTTGACTCGGGGTTTGAGATTTTGAAAATCTTGATAGATTGGAACGTGTTTTCCATCACTGGTTTCTGCGGAGAGCAGTTCTAATAATCTCTTAGTTGGGGGAAATTCCTGTATCAAGATAGATGTGGAAAATATGTTTGCTTTTGTTTTTTTGGTTACCACTTGCTTTTCTAAGTAAGGAGCGGGAAGCATCTGAAAAGCAGAGTTTATATTTCTGTGCTGTGATATCCTGATTAAAATGGTAAAACCATCCATGAAGCTGTGGATCAGGATCCAGCCAGCACTTGCCCCTACCATCGGTTTACGTGTCTGAACACGTGCTTCCTGCTTAGCTCCAGAATTTTAACATTAATCAGAGCCTCAACTGTAAATCCCGAGCCAATTGTATTTGATGGAAGCAATAAAACTCCAAATCAGCAGGCGTTTAGGACTTGGAGTTGATAGAGCAGTTTATTGTTCTGTATTACATCATTAAATTGCAACGGAGAGTTCTGATTCTCAAGCTAAAGGTTCGTCGATATGGTCAACCCACCCTAGTTCACTGCTTGGTTTGCAGTTTGCTGTCTGTAGGTGGATGGGTGAAAAAAAACAAGAGTATTCCTTCAAAAAAGAGAATATTTTTCCTCTCCCTCCTATCCCCATCCCCAGCATTTATCCCCCTGGATTGTCCTGTTAGATGTGCCTCTGCTGCCCTGTTCGGGAGGTGGGTATGGGTTGTTTAAGGGACAGAGCTGAAGGCTCAGTAATGAAAACGACTGGAGCCTGAAATAAAATACACATTCTCATTCTAATTTTAGCCGAGAAGCTTCACCGGGTCACATCGATCAGTTCTCTGCATTGTAATAAATTTGTTCTTGGGCATAGTGTGAATGTTTAACATCCAGAATTTCTCTTTGGAACGCCACGGAGATCGCGTGTAAGTCACCTGTTAAATGCCACAATGAGTGACGTGCTCTGATTTTTCTGAAGAGTTGCTTCTGGAAGATGCGCTCATGCTTAAACTTACAAAATAATATGATTTTTTCTGAAAGTGTTAGTTTAAAGTATACATATCTAAAGATTTAAGACTCAATTCTTCTGATTTTGAAGTAAGAAAGACAGTTTGTATATCATGTGTGTAGAGTATCTGTACTCCATACTCCTGTGCTCGGTACTACGGGCTCTGATTTCCTCAGTAAAATACAGAACAAATGTGCCGCCAAAGTCTTTGTAATGAGATTGTTTTCCTCTGGTCCTACAAGATGAGAGTTTTAAGACTAATGCTGATGCTCTAGTGAGAAGAGAGTTGTTCTTTCAATTGACCATCTAGGTGAGGTAGATAAAGCACTGCTTTTTTCCACAGCTGTTATCCTCTAAATACTAGTGTGATGAGGCTGTCCAGCTTGACTGGAAGGCAGGAGACGCTGTGGATTCCACAACTGAGCGGAAGAAATGGCTTAGAGACAGCAGAGTTGTACCTACAAATGCTTTGTCAGGAGGTCACGGTGCCGTGTCCAGCCAGCCCTGCTCTGGGAAACTGCCCCCGGTTCTACCCGTCCTTACTCCACAGTTCCCACTCTCCTGACTCCCGCCTGTGTACAGCACGCCAGACAGTTACAGCATCACTAGATTTTCTGTGCAGCGAGGTTTTACTTCCTTCTAAGTATCGGGTGGGAAGTTCTGACCACCTCCTCCTACCAGGCAACTGCCTGGCAGGTTATAGTCATCCTGGCGAAGTAACGAATGTGGCTGTGGAGCTGTGCAGGTAGTACAGCTGTTTCACACGTCTGTGCTTGACTTTCACTGTCAGCTTGATTCCCTCGAACCAGAGTATTCCTCCACCGCTCACAAAGCGTGCCTTGCTCTACACGCCCGCGTCCTACTGAGCGCAGGGCCAGTGGGGAGTGCATGCTGTTGACTTCAGCGCTCTTTTTCCCTTCCAGCCGAGCCTGGAAAACCTTAGCCAAAAGACGGCAAACCACAGGGAAGTGGAAACGTGTGTGATGTAAGTGACACATAACTTTAAAAATACTGACCAGCATCATGAAACTTCCACCCCTTCCCATACCCCTCCTCCTGCTGCCCTTCGGCCCCATCTGCTCTGCGTACTCTTGCCATCTCTGGGATGCTCCTTTGCCCTGGGTGCTGCGATGGGATGAATTTGTAAAATTTATGCATGTCTTGTACTAAGCAAACCTGGAATTGTGTGTTCTGAGGGTGCGTTGGAAAGAACCTGGCACGCCAAGTGCAGTGCTTGGCTAGCACAATTTTTCTGCCTTGTATGGCCTGAGGAGTTGGCAAAGTCTTTGAGAGAATAATAAGGTCTGCTGGAAGTCACCATTTTCTGACTTATTTTAACAGTCTTTTAAACCAACGTTTCAGTGTCTCCTTTTGCAGACTCTGGAGATCATTTTTTTAACATGTGGTCCTCAAGAAAAAAGAAAAAAAAAAAAGTCATGCAAAACAACCCAACAGTTTCGTTTGCATGAAAGAAAGCAAAAAGCCCAAGAACAGAAAATTAAGTGATATGTCTGGTGTAGCTGGGCTGTCAGAGCTGGGAGAACTCTCTGGTTGCAGAAGAGGAGCACAGATCTGCGGACTCCTATTATCAAAGAGAAAGGTCTCCACATCATGGATGTGCTACTAGTTGCGATTTATTTATATTTTTCCTGTGGAGCCGAGCAGTCCCTGAGGAAGGGGCGATGTCAGTAGCTATATTCCTCCCTTTGCTGTGCCCACTTGCTGTTTCTAATAATAATTCCTTCTGTCTGTAAGGCTGCTGCATTACAGCACAGCCTTCAGTGCAGGGGAGACCTCCTCCCTTCCCGAGCTGCTCGTGGCAGTAGTTCTTTCTTTGTACAGCACCAAATACCACCCCCTCCGGAGCATGATAAGCCAAAACCAGTGCATGAGATAACTAATTTTATTTTCCTTCTCTGTCAGCTGGAAGAGCCAGCTTCACCTCTCATTTAACAGCTCCTCTCGGCCTTTTTCTTTCCATCTTCCCATCTTTCCTTCACATTCAGGCATGTGCTGTGGCTGAGTGAAACCAGGGTTTAAATTGCAGCGGCGCCTGCTCGTGTCTGAAACCAAAATGCTTCTTTGAATTTGAGATCTGTAAAAGAATTACCTTCTGGCAGCTTTTCTAAAGATACCTCACAGGGGGAAATTGTCGTGCTTATTGCTACTCCGCTTAATTCTTCGCTGCTTTTAGTTCTTTCTTGGTTTAACCCCTTATTTCTTTTCCTGATTTTTTCTTTTTCCTAGAAGGAAGGCTCTTTTTGCCCATAATAGGATTCAGTCTGAATATTTTTAGAATGTATTTTCTGTATGGTGTTTTTTTATAATTACCATGAAGAGAAATTGACATGTAGTGAGTAAGAAACCAGTCCATTCTGAGCAGGACTTATACTCACTTTTAAAGTATAACCTTAAAGGATTTTCAATAGGACTTTCCATTATACCATGTACATGTGTAAATACACTGGATAGTTTAGAATACTCCTGTTTTCTGGGTGCAATATGTGGCAGAGCCCGAAAGTGCCTTTAATTATCCCACAAGAGAGTGAAACTTGAGCTCATCCATTGTCACTGTCCAAAGCTGATTATTTGGAACTACTCATTCTGTCCTCCCAGAGGTGTTCCGTCTGCTGTGTCTCTTCTGTCCCACTGGCAACTGTGTGTGCATCTTCAGGTCATTAAGAACAGAGATAGCTTTATAATTGTGTGGATAGCTAAGGTTTCATTTCATTCTACTTTTAACTGTGATTTAGCTGTTTGTGTACTGATGAAATAGCTTTTCATAAGCGCTCAGAGTCTTCTCCATTCATTCTGATGTCTTAGATCAAGTGTTTTCTGGTCACCTCCCTCCCTCTTCAACCATCAGTAGATAATGAGATTAATTTCTGCATCTGTCTTACTGTTTAGGTGCTTAAGGTTGAGCAGAGGAATACCATCAAAATGCTTGTCAAACAATGGTGTTAGGCTAAGCCTGTCTGAAACACTGGCAGGTACAGATTCTACAGATGGTGATGCAGGGCAGAGTTTTTCAAGTTTGTCATAGAGAGTTCTGTTCAAAGCACATTTTAGAATAAGCATTAAAGGTGTAATTCAAAGCATGCTGATGAACGTATGCATTGAGTGGTTTATTCTGGGTCTAACATGCAAGTCTTTCTTTTATATCATATGAAATACATATGGCAATCCAGATTGGAAACAGGTAAAAGGCATATTTGGAATGCTGAATGGTAGGGATGGTTTCATGGCAGCAATCATCGCAATGAGTTTTTTTAGTTTACTACTATTAGCTGTATTTCAGTCTTTTTGTATCAACATCCCATTCCTGAGCATTGGTTTTAATGGAAATTAAAATCATGAACAAACTTAGAAGTTTTAACAGAAGGTCTGCAAAAATTTTGCCATGACACACACACACAAAAAGCTTGTGCTGCGGCACTTTAATGATGTAAGTACATCTCTGGTTTGGTCACGTTTGGTGATAGTCCTTTACAATGATAACCTTCCTGTGACACTGACATCCCGCGTTTGTGATTGTCATCATCTGCTGAAATCATATCAAATGTAGGGGTAATGATAAGCAGTGCAACTGTCACATTTACCAACGCAGTCCTTCCACAAACCAGTGTTGTGCTGGGTCCTGGGGAACTGGCTGGCCTTGGGGTAGGCTCTCAAAATCCGCCTTAATTGTCTATAACCTGAAAAAAGGTTTTTTCTCCTTTCTCTGCAACAGGTGTTTTTCCTGCCTTCTGATACCTTTCAGATGGGCAGGCGGTGAATTTTCTAGCGTGTCTTTTATTGATTGCATAAATGATCTCTTTGTGGTGGGTCTAGCGGACTCCCTCCGTGAGAGCTGCCGTGGGTTTCACTTGCCCGCGCCGGGGCTAACACACGTTCAGTTGGGCAACCTTAGCAGCGGCTGGGGGGCCTGGGTAGTGTAACTTAAGGGTAGCATAAAAAAAAAAATAATTACTTTAAATTAAAGGAATGCTATACAAACCGTATGAAGCATACTTTGCAATTTAAGCAAGCTCCTCAATTTTTGCAAATGCATCTGACGCTGCCCTAGAGCGCCTGGTCCCCGCAGCGGAGCACGGCAGAGCCCGGGGCCGCGGCGCGGGATTTGGGTGACCCCTGCTGCGGAGCACACAGGACCTGGGGTACTGTCCCTCTGCCCGACACCCTGAACCACCTCCCGCCTGCTTCTGACGTCTGTTTTATGGCTCTCACTGTTCACCTTGATTTCATACGTGATGCTTTAAGTACTCAGTGTTGTATGTTTTGTGCTGTGCGAATGTACCTCGAGAGATTTCAAACACAGGCTGGTGCTGGTGTCCTGCTTCCTGGGCTCGTGCCACAGCTTTCCTCCTCTGGTTGGTGTGTTCTGAACTCTCTTGTGCTGTCTGGCACCCAAGTGTGGTTACCTGCCCGTAAATAGATACTTCCTACCTTTTTCTGGAACTTTCCAACAAGTGGTTTGTGCAGTGTGCCCTGTGTCCTTGCACTAGTGCTCCAGTGCACTGGCTTGCGGGTGTGTAATTAGACACATGAACGTGAGCTGCATCTTCTCTGAACTGGGAAATGATGGAACTGGTTGGCTGGCAGGGAATGCCCACTAACTTACCCCCAAAGCTGGGGGAAACTCCCAATCGCTCCTGCATTTGATAGGCAAGAAGTGTTTGTTCAGGGAAGTATTTCTGAAGTCGGGTTATTGTGAAGGTTTTTTGTGACAATTGATGGCAGATACTTCAGGGTACTTTCCAATGACCATAAGGAGTCAGCTTTGCCATTTTCTGGCTTGAACTGGGACTTGTAGGTAATTATTTATGCAAATAGTATCCAAACAGAGCTCTGCACAAATGGAAACTTGTTGCTTAACGCAAGTGCTTACCAGAACCGGTAGAGAAGTTTCTGAAGTAAAAGCTCTGCATTTGCCCAGTTGGAGGTGTGTTTATCTTGCACTAAGATTCTTAGAGAGCACAGAGAGCCAAAAAACCTGGCAGCCATTTCCAGAGGAGCATGTTTTCTTGCTGCTGCTGAGAAATCTGTAGCTCACCTTGGGATGATCAAAAGGATCATTTTATATCTGTGTGTTTCAAGTAAGATTTTAAAAGCCCCTCTGCCTTTATAGGCTTTTCTATTCCCTTACTGACTCAATACTAGGATTATCTATGTTATATCTTGGTTTTTTGTTCAGGTGATTACAATATGGCATTTTGCTCATCTGAACAGTAAAAATAGATCTGCAAGTATAATCGTGGGCAGTGCAAGCCATGGAATTAAACAGTCACGAGGAAGTAGAGAGGAAGCAGGGTATTTTTTAGCATTCTGTCTAAAATTGCTATGTTTTAGCAATAGCAACCAGTGGCTTCAGCTTTCAACAGAGAAGAAAACGAAATGTAACCAGAACTGAGGCTGGTCTCTCTAAATACAGCTGCAGGATAAACACCTCTGCAGAAAGGCAAATTTAGAGAGGATTTCTTTGTCCAAGCGTGAAACCCATGTACTGTTTGTTTGACAGTCCTTTTGTTGGCAGTTTTGTGTTTGTGAACACAGTCCTCAGTTATTTTATTTTATGACTCTTGTACCGCTTTCATTTTTAATTTTGCTCTGTTAACTAGTGCATTGTGCAATAATTAGTCCCATGCTTTGATTCTCAGCTGTTATTTTTAATGAGTCTTGAGAAGAGTAACCTGTGGGAGAATTGCATGCTCTTTGTTACTATCCCCATGGAACTGTACATGCATCTAATCTGGACGAGTTCGTAATAGCCCTCAATTTTTGAGTAATACGGCTATTTTCTTCTTCATAGGACTGAGTTTGCCCTAAAAGAAATCATGTCATCAGGAGGAGCTGAAGATGATATTCCTCAAGCAGAGAGGAAAACAGTGACAGACTTTTGCTACTTATTGGATAAATCTAAACAGCTATTCAATGGCTTAAGGTTAGTGCATTTTTGACAGTATTCCTTCAGAAAAGCATCAGAACATACACTTCAGTGTGGGCGATGCCAAAGTCAGTTGGACAATGAACATTTTGAACTCAAATGTGTAAGTTTGTTGAGGAGAGAACGATGTGCGCCTACATATGGGTAGTGTTGGACTGTGTATGTAAGAATGTCTGTAGGAGTAGAGGGTCACGCGTTTCTTCTGAGAGAGTAGGGAAGGAAATGTGAGGCAGGTGAGCAGAACATTTAGCTTACTGTTAACTGACACAACAGAAGTTGGAAATTCAGTGAAATGGATAGAATTCATACAGAAACGTTGTGTGTGAAGGACAGACATAAGGAGTAGGTGTGGCTGTATTCAGTCAGCAGGATGCAAGTCCAAACCCCCACTGTCTCTGTTCCAGAAAAAAAAAAAAAAAAAAGAAATGAGAAGGATTGGCCCAGGTGGGAGGAAATGGGGAGAGGGAATATTTTTGGGGAAGAAATTTAGGAAGTGATAAACAGAAACATCCAAGCCATAGCCCTTATGCGTCTGGTTAAACAAATGCTTGATCTGAACTGTGGAGAAAGGCCAAATATACATTTATCTACAAAACATCTGCAATAACATCTAGAAAGTCTAGCTGTTTTGTCAGCACCAATAAGAGGGGGAGTAAGAGTAAGGGGAGTTCAAGGAAAGTAGTTCATGTTTGGGTTTGGACAGTGACATAGGCATCCTGTTTATGTAAATATATGCTGAGTTAAAGATCATGTATTCAGGAGCTGTTTTATTTCTAAGCTTTGCTGTAGAGTCTCTTAAACAACATGGGTTTTAGCTCGTATCTTGTTGGCAGTTCAGCCTCTTACTGGTCTCTGAGTAATACTGTATGTTTGGGCCCATATAGCTTGCTGTTACTCAAACACAGATGGTTAGCAAAGATGTTTTTAATTCCTTCCCCCCTGCCCCCCACTATTGATAATCCTTTCATGTGCTTTAGAAGTTGATTACCAAATCCAAAACAAATGGTTTGTGCTCCAAAATCTGGATGGTGGATGGGCAGCAGAGACGAGGAGTTCCCAGTGGTTGCGTTCAGCATCCCATGAGACAGAGTCCAAAGCAAAAGGACTGAGATCTCGAGGCTGGGATTTCCAGGACTGTAAAGGTCATGACATTGGCTTTCTGATACAGCTTGCTTGGAATTTTGGCTTAAGTCACTATAGAGTACAAACGAATCCAGTTCATGTCTGGATGGGTGATGCTCAATTTGAGATCAGAGGTGGCAGGGTACCCACAGCCCATCTGTTTTCCTCTGGACATGGAGGCAGTGAGGGCTCGTATCAGATTTCCAGATCAGAGATGTAGTTTCCATGTCCATCCGTGGTTCTTTGCCAAAAAGAAATCTTCTTATCCAGCTAGATGAAAACAAAATGGAACATACCTTTGGATGAAATTTGGTCAATAAAAATAGAGAGATGGGCTTCAGCAGCCAGCTCTGCTGTGCAAAAATCACAACATACCGGGGCGGGAGCCCGCATCTCTCCTCACTGTAACTTGACACAATGAATGTAGTTGCTTCTCGCACTGAACCTGACCACCATGTCACCCTTAAGGCCCGTGATTCCTAGGGGCATAGTGACTGGATCAAGTGGTGTTATTATGTTCAGGCACCTCCTCTGTTAGTGCTTGTTCTCTTCTGGGTAGTTCACCTTGGCAAGTATCCTAATTCTTAGTCCAGTTTCTTACTTTTCCCTCTAATACAATAAATGCATTTGATGCATGCCTGACACCTTCTGTTTTGAAGATGACGATGGCCTTTGCTGCTGCGTTTTATGCCATTCTCTTGTGCCTACCATGTTTCATGGAAAAGAAGTGATGGGGGAGGGAGAGGAGAGCAATGATTTCCTTTCTGAAACCTCCTCTGGGCACTTGAGCTCCAGGGAGCTGAGCCTATAGCTGTGTTGGCAGCTGCTTAGCTGTTGCTGGTGCCAAAAATGCAAGGGCTCAGCCTGCCACGTCTTTGTTTCAGTAGCATTTCCTTCCTCTCTTCCCAATACAGATGCCAAATACAGCATTTGAGGAAAACATGCAATGATCTGCCAAGGTTGCTGCTCCAAAGTATATTTCATGCTCGCACTGCCAGCGATACCATCCTTTTGCATCCGTGCCTTCTAGAATGACCTAGGGGGGAGTTTGTCTTTCTGGTGCCTGTAGTCCCTTTTTGAACACCCCCAGCTATAAGTTAGAAACAGCTTAATGAAGTATGTTCCAACTGCTCTCTGCTCTCCTTTCCCCACTCCTGCTTTCTTTTTTCTTGGAAAAAGGATGGAAAGAGGGAGTGTGTTAGGAAGCAGTTTTTCCTGGTGTACTGTCACCAGTTACTATTTTCTTTTTAATGTTAAAAAGTGCTTAAATGTGTTCAGTATCACAGAGAAGCTTGAAACTTTAAGAAATGAAAAGACTTCCCACATATGTCGTACTTTCCCAGATGATAAGGTCTTGTTGCTCATTGTGTGGGCAGCAAGGATCACGACTGCTGTCCCTTCGTGGAAGAGGTGATGGTGTTTAACCATTTATTTTCTAGACTTCTAGTAAAATGCAATTTGAACCTTAGTTGTGTTCTGTGCTGCTGCTGAGTTAGAAACAACAGGACCCTGTTAGTGTCAGGTGGTGCTGCAGGCTGTGCCCCGTCTGGTACTGGGAAGGGACTGGCTTCTCGAGGCAAGTTACCGTGAGGGTACTGGTGTGCTCGCTGTCTCTGTGGGTTATTAGAGGCGATGGGAAGCTACGCCACAAGGCCATTATCACACTGCTGCTTGGGCTCTGGGAATAGGAGCCTGTTAATTACTACAGGCCTATGAACATAAAAGGAAATTGTCTTTTTTATCACCTGTCAAAACTGTGAATGTATTTAAAACTCTGAATGTTAAGCTTCCAGTTATTGTAACCTTCCTTTTTGAAATGTACTGCTGAGTCCCTAGGACTTTTTCAACACCTTCATGTCTCTGGAAGTTGTCCCTGTGTGACAACTTCCATGTGGTGCCGGCCAACAAACCTCAGCACCTTTAATTGGTTTGCAGCCAGTATCAGCTTGCTCCTGCCAACAGCATGGCTGGGCAGAAAATGAATTATGAGCACACAAGTAGTGCTGGTCTTTGCTAAGATTATACAGCAAGAATTGCATAAAATTCTGGACTGTCTATGGAGTGTACCCACCAGCCGCTCTCGTGTGGCAAGGGGACCAGTCTTCTGTGCCCAGTGTGAGGAACCCATCCTTTTAGAACATCGGAGTTGTGTGACCACTTTGGAATGTTTTAAAAGCCAAGAAACTGGTAACGGATTCCCCTTGTTGTTGGAGGCTATCGTAGAGGTGTGTAACTGTCTTCCTTGTCTGGATAGAAATGTCCTACATCAAAGCATCTCCAGTCCCTCCCCAGCATCTGGATTCTTTCTTGCTGCCTCTCCCTCCCTCCGGTCACACTGGCGGTGATTGGTGCCAGCCGTGAGAGTAGCCCTGCCACTGCCTCCTCTGTGCCCCGCGTCTCCAGCCAGGCACCCCCTGAGGAAGAGGAGGCTCTTGCCCTTTTCTCTCCATATTACTCTGGTGTCCTTCTGTACATCTGGAAGTAGCAAAATCTCTTGCTATAACATAGGTCTTTGGCTCTCAAGTTGGGTGTGTAATTGCTTCTGGGTCATATATTCCCTGTCTCCTTCAGAGGGAGGAGCCGTATTAATAATCCACTCTGCAATCAGCCTAGTCTTTAGTATTCTTTCGGCCTATTTCTCAGCAAATAATGCAGATCCTCTGCTCTGATTTAAAAAAAAAAAAAACAAAAACGCAATAAATATCCTCTTTTGGTTATGCATCCATTTTCTAACAGCAAAATTTCTTAATACGTGGGAGCAACATGCATGATGTTCACAAGACAAAACAGTAAATGGATGGCAGCGATGGCAGCTCCTGTCTGCAAAAATCTGTGGTAAAACCACGGTAATGTATTGTCATAAATGAAGTTTTATTACAGCCATGTCAGAATACTATCAAAAGAACAAGTGCTGCTGTCTGTTTCCATGGAGATCTTCCCCGTTCCCCGGGGAGCGGAGGACTCGCACGGCGTTGTGCGGCGATGCCAGCCGCAATTAGGCGAGCAGGGGGCGTGAGGAATAGCCGTGTGGACACCCGGCGGTGGGCAACGACGGCTGGGCACGTGCATGCTGCGCTAACGCAGGCTTTGGAAAACACCACTAATTTTCATATAATCAAAACTAACGCAGCGCAGCGAGTCAGCCTGGGCTTGGCGGGAGAGCTTAGGCTGGTGCAGAACAGGGGGTGCCAGAGGTGCGCAGGGAGGATGCGGTGAGGTATAAAGGGTGTATTACCTCTGGTGAAGGATGTATGCATAAACATGGTCAGCAAGTAGTTACCTGCTTATGTCTTAATTTGTGCGCAGACCTGCTTCTCTGTGTTTGAGAGAAGAAGAGTATGGTTTTTTGTTTCCTTATGTTAGACCTTTGCTCAAATGTCCTAAGCGGCTTGGCCTAGAAAACCCAATTTACTACTGGTTGGGTTCTTTGAGTCAATTTGCTAATTCAGTCATTCTTTAAGTTAGTGCCAGGGAACTTGGATTTTTATTATTTCTTTTTAATGATCAATTTTGGTGATGTTTTGTTTTTGTATTCACTTGGTTTTTTTAACATTGAAACTTGTGGATATGCTAATTAAATTTAACACTACCTCCTGCTATATCAAAACTTGCAATATATTAGACACGTATTTGGACAGTTTCTTAACTTCTTTTGTTTAGCTAAAATGTTTACATCTATTACAACAATAGAAAATGGTGAATCATTCGTTGCAGTAAATGCTTTAAATTTGCATGTGTCTGTAACAAGCTATGTTTGGATGAAGATGTTGGTGCCCTGAAGCACATGTTTATACTCCTGTGTACCCCCCACTGCAGCAAAGTATATTCCAAGGTGTTGAGCAGCAAATTGCAAGTTTGAGAGGATATTTTATTTTTTTGGAAAACCCTGCTCAGCTTCCTCGGCACCTCCATAGAGCAGCAGCAGTAAGCGCTGGAATGGTTTTCCAGGCTGGTACGAGTCATAGCTGATAACGGATTCGTTTTACATGTACCAGCTCTGCTAGGTCCCTTCAAGCTGTGTGGGAAGTACAGTTGGCTGATGAGCAAAGGAATATTAATTTCCTCTTCTACTGAGGGTGCTGTTAAAGCAATTCCAGTGAGTAGAAAAGCGCCGGTACGTGGCTCTGGAAATCACAGCCTGCTGCTTTGCCTGTTGCGCTCCTCCAGAGGATGTGGCATGGCTTCCAAAAGGTGGGGTTTCCCTCAGGCTCGACCTCCCAGCCTTCAAAGTGGAAAATGCTGCTTTTCTGTGCCCGTCTGCGGAAGACTGTGTGTTGGATGGTGATTGGGAGAGCATTCCCTGAAGAAATCATTCTTGAATCAAAGGAAAGACTATGCTGCCTTGAAAAAGCTGCTCTAGTTCCACTTGCAGAGCTGTGTGCCTCCCTTGAATCAGCAGCAGTACAGATTCGTAAGCAACGTGCTCGGTTATACCAAGAGGTTTTGGTCTTCTCTGTCACATTTGTTCCAAGATTCAAGTAATTCCCAGGTGATGGTCTTCTGTTAGGATGGAGAGCTCAACCCTTTAAAGCTAAAATCCTCAGGACTGGACCATAGTTTTGGGGTGGAGGTGGAGGGAAATATATTGCGGCGTGGAAATCGAGTGGAAGTGTGAAAGCAGATCTGCAGCAGATCAGCCTCATAGCACTGGAGACTGATAAGAAAAAAACAGGTCTGAGGTTGTGACATACCACTAACTATGAATTAGGTGACAACCGTGGTGGTGGTGATGGAGCCATCCCCGGTGGATGTCACTGGTGAGTATCCCTGTGCTGGCTTGACCTGGTGGCATTCGCACAGCTGATTTATGTATGATGCTATAGGGTCTGTCTCTAAAACACAGTGAGCAGCCTCATCCATTTAAAAAAGATTATTTCCTTAATGAGTAGGAAGAAATATTATCGTCTAAATGAACTAATTTCCATTAGATTATTCTGCTTGCTCTTGGGTAGGGTTTTTTTTTTTACTGTGATATTGTAAGAGTCCAGTTAAACTTTCTGTGCATATAACCATAAAATTATCTTACTTATTTTTAGCAAGATAGTAAGATGTTTTCAATCACCTGTTGAAAAATGCGTGTAGAAACATGGTCATTTCCTGTTCAGAGGGATTATTTGATGATCTTCTGATGCTGCTGAGAACCTGTTAATATCGAGGAACCTTGATAAAGGCATGTTTACAGGGGCTAGAGAGCATGGTTTCCTTTTTGCTCTGTAGACTGTATTTGTCCATAAATACCAGTGTTTGCACATCTCTAATCACTTGACTGGTGTGAACTCGCTCATGGAGGACACTGCTTCCATCTGCTGCTGTTCTGCCTTTGGAGGAACCACCCCAAAATCCCAGGCACATCTGGAGAGAAGAGGCATATGTGCACAGTGTGTCATATGTTCATAATAAATAGCACAGAAATACACTGTAAATATACCATATGTTTCATAAGTTACTTAAAAGTGAATACCTACCTGTGTAACTGGTGGAAGCTGTTGGACAGGACCCATCTTGTTGAACCTTTTGGGGAGAGAGTCAGCTTTTTGTAAGGGATCTGTGCAGAGGGACAGTGAGTCCACGGCTGGATGAGTGTTCTCCGGTAGGACATCAGGGCTGGTGGATATTGGCTGGCAACAGACACTAGAATAACCAGAATAATTCTGCTGTTCTTTGAATAAGTGGTTGAATTACAGTACTTGCATTTGAAGGCCTAGTTATTGTCTTAGTAGGAGAAGTTTTACTTCAAAAAATTACTGTTAAGCCTCACACCTTCAGTTTGATGTTACAGCATCATCTTCTCGTGTGTGGAACCTGCAGAGCTCAGGCAGTTCGAGATGTTTGCTCTCTGTGTCCCCAAACAGAAGATTTGCAAAATGCATGGGACCTTTATTACGACCGATAACTTTAATCCTTTTGCATTTGAAAAGCGACTAGAGAATTCATCTGAAAGTAGGAAGCAATAATTGGGAAACAGCACTGAATAATTCCTCCCTCCCCCCCACCGATACAGGCTTCTTTCTCATATATATGCAATGCCGTCTTTTCTTGTATATGTGTTGAGTGAATATGCTGTCTGGCTTGTGCCGTGGTTTTTGGGATATTGCAATCAGCTCTCGATATACGCATTTCCCGGGAGCTAGCCAGGACTCCCTCGCAGATTCCAGCAACAGCAGGTTTTGAGAACCCACAGGAACCATGGTTCTTGTTCTGGGTGCGGGCAGAATTATAAAGCATTTCAAGTCAGTTCTGAACAAAGCTGTTCTGACACTGACACGAATACGCTGCTGTCACGCTGGGCGGACTGGAATCCATGCTGTAACTCTGCGTTTGTCGCTTCTCTGTTGCAGGGATTTACCTCAGTATGGGCAAAAGCAGTGGCAATCCTATTTTGGGCGAACGTTTGACGTTTACACCAAGCTCTGGAAGTTTCAACAGCAACATCGGTAAGGGGATGCTGTAGGCAGACGTGTTGTCTGGATTTAAGTGCAGCTTTAATCTCTGGTGTGCCTGGGGGCCCCGGTTAAGATTGAGATTTCACTGTGTTATTCGAGCGTGAAGGGAGGGAATAGTCACTTCCTGTAGCGCTCACAGTCTAATGAATTAAAATGTTGCAGAATTTTCAGTGTGACTTTTTTTTAACAAAACCTTTTGCTCTACTTGAGCGCACGTTGCTGTGACACATTCCCAAGGAGAAGCTGGGACGGTGGCTTCTGCAGCACAGAGCCCATCTGGAATGGTGTGAAGCGTCTTGCTGCAGCGTGGGCTCTGCGCTTCACACCTCGTGTTGGCTGCGCAGCCCGAGTGTTCTCCTGGGAAGTTGTGACCTTTTGTTGTGTGTATTTTGTGCAACATACGTATGTCTGGCTCTTGCAAGTTCCTGCAAGAGAAATGGTCCTTGTTGTGGTGTGTGTGTGCGGTGCTGTTGGCTCTGCGAGGGGCTGCTACTGGGAATGCCACATCAGGGATGAAAGCTGAATTTGGCCCTACAATGGCCCTTTGTCTTGTCTGGTGTGATGTTCTGAGAAATTCTGGAATGCCTTTTAATCTTTCTTTTCTCTCTTGCGAAATAGACAAGTATTGGACAATCGGTACGGGTTGAAGCGGTGGCAAATTGGGGAAATTGCTTCCAAGATTGGGCAGCTCTATTACCATTATTAGTAAGTAAGCACAGAAAAGGATTCAGTAGGGGAACGCAGTGGTAGTGGCAGCTCCGTGGCAAACATCTGGATGCTCAGTCAGGAGAAATCAATGTATCAGCCGAGTCATGACGCCTGTCTCTGAGTGAGAAGGCCCCTGGGACTGCAGGGGGGTGCTGTAGAGAAAGGCACCCGTGAACCCCATCCCACGTCGCCCATCACGCTGATACTGCTCGAGGACTTACCTCCTGCCTCAGAGGTCTCTCTGAGTCTTCCACCTATGCTGCATTTGACTCTTGTGCAAAAGTGTGATTTGCATGTTTGGGAGCTTAATGTTCCTTTAAACTCGTGAATTAACCTGTCACCTGTACATGTGGGTACAAGATGGGCAGATTGGATTGTTATCTGAAATAGAGTCCAAGCTCTGAAATCTGTCGTCCCAGCAGGCACAAAGAGAGTCTGGCTTTTGCACGCTGTTACTTGAGGAGGGAGTTTTGCCATTGATGCACAGGATGGCTGAGGGGTAGGAGGGGAGGGTTTGGCATGAATTTCAGCTGAAGCACTGAGCTAATCTGAGTCTTCCTCTGCAGCTTGCGCACTTCAGAAACCAGCTATCTCAATGAAGCTTTCTCCTTCTATTCAGCAATTAGGCAGAGGTCTTACTACTCCCAAGTCAACAAAGAAGACAGGTATGTCTGAATGAACACCCTTGTTTTTTCAAGACTAGAACAGTGTATGAAAGGAGCAAATAACTATAAATGGTAGGAGCATAACTGGGGTAACATTAGCATTGTTGAAGGAAGTTTCTTTCAATCCTACTGCCATGATTGAAAAAAAGGGAGAGGTTTGCTGTAGGACTGGAGGAATATTCTATTGTCTGGTCCTGGCTAGAAAGCTATTAGCCCCAAAGTTTTGTCATTTTGAGTCCCCAGCAGTGTCAGTGCTGGGACCTAGTATGCTGTGGCTGGAAGGTAGGGCAGTTGGGCTGAAGCAGAGGAACTTGATTGATTCTAGTCAGGCTTTTCAGGGGCACATCAGTTAGTACCGCAGTACAACAGCCCCCTGTGACTGCCTGGGACGAGGTCCAAGAGCTTCAGGAGGTGTAACGTCTTCCTTTTGAGACACTATATTGAGAAAGGGACACTCAAAGCAGAGCTGTGTGGTGGTAGTGCAGAAAATGTGCTGTCTGCCAAGAACATAGACAGATATAAACAAAAATAGGTAGAGAACTCAGTTCTGGATCCTGATCTTACGTTCTAGACAGTAAACCTGCATTCTCCCATTACAGTAAAGTTAAAGAAGAAATGATGTGTAGTCATCATCAAGATGATTCTATGATTCCATGAAGATAAACACAGATGGTTAGTTAGGGAGTTTCCTGCCAAGCATTCAAGGATGTCTGGACTTAAACTAATTGCGCATCTCTGGTCTTGCTGATGTCTAAAGGCACCTGTGTGCCACAAAAAATGAAAGTTTCCTTGCTCTGTTCTGATATCTATTGATCCTATTATCTTCTCTCTTAAAAATCTCTTGGTTTCAGTCTGAGTGGTTGAGCTGTTTCACACAAGGTAGGATTGACCAAGCATGTTTCTCGATGCTGTCAGAAGAGTTTAGGAATGGATGAGTAATTATGGGCTGTGCTGACTTGCAGATCTCTGAGTTGTCCCAGGTGGGGGAGCTCAGAGCCAGCAGTGATCCTCGTGCAATGCACTGGGGTCAGAGTGCCTGGGACCTCAGCCCTCAGAGGGCTTGAGGCCTGTCCTCGTGTGAGGAGCTATGGGGAAGGTGGAGGCTGTGCCTTTCTTGATGTATATGATGTCCCTGTACTCAATTTTAAATTAACCTCTAAGCAGCCAGGTAGCTATTGATCTCCACGTGAATTCAGTTAGAACTCTTAATGTGTGGAGAGTTCAGTCTTGCTCTGGTCTTCAGCTCCTCCTCTCCCTTACCCCTGTTGCCTGCCTGTGTTCTATTTTAATCTCAAATTTGGCCGTGGTGTTTTTGTTGTTGTGTTTAGGCCTGAATTAGTGGTGAAGAAGCTGCGTTACTATGCAAGGTTTATAGTGGTTTGTCTCTTGCTCAACAAAATGGATGTTGTAAAGGACCTTGTAAAGGTATGTTCCGATGAAGATAAAGGTGCGAAGGGGTGGGGGGTTACAGGTTATTCAGGGCTTTTCTGCTAATTAAGGGATCCATAATATAGTTTATTTCAGTTGAAGTGCCACTCATTAGATTGATGATGTTAGCTGCTGCTGCTGTGGCACAGCTTTTCTTTTCTCTTCCCTTCCAAATTGCTATCGCTCTGTCCCACGTCTAGACCACATCCTGCACCTTCCAGAGATCCATCCACATTAAACCTTGCTAAATGATGTAGCTGTTATTATGAACCTGGGGAGGCTGGATCTGCCTCTGCCGTGGGAGTAAAGCACTGAATGCCCGTAAACACGAGTCTTTAGGTACGACAAAGAGAGCGCAGGCCAATGTTCATCATTGCTTTTCTACTATATCTGACATCCAACATAGTGAATATCTTCTGTGAATCAGACATTCAATAATGATGCTTTAAGCTGAAATGATCTGATAGCATTGTTGGAATGCCAAGTAAAAATATTCCAGTCACTGCAGCCTGGAGAGGGAGGTTCCCTTTAACCAGTCATGCTGCCGGCAGCCTTGGGACTGACAGTTCTGTGTAGGCTGTCGTCGTGTCTGAGCTCTTGAACTGCTGGCTTGGCTTAGAGCAGCTAAAAAAGCCGTGCCATTCACTTTCTCAATGTATTTACAGTTACTTGGAAGCTGAAATTTTCGTCCTTAGTATCCAAGCTTATGGTAACAACCAGTGACATAGCAGTATGTGAGTGGGATAGTTATACTTAACTCCAGATATTCTTTGCGTTTGAACCTACTTAGAAGACACTTTGCGTTGCCAAAACTCAGTGTAACGTTGGCATTCTGTCTCCTGAAAGAGCGCGTTTTGGCTGGCATGTTAGTCACTAGCGTGCTGCATATGTTCTCAAGTAATTTATTTTTTTATTATTATTCTTAAAGGCCAGCACAGCTAGCCAAATTGTAAAGTTACTGCCTGCCTGTTAAGCTCTCAATTTAAGAAGTGACTATGTCTGTCTCTGAACTTCTTACATCAGGAGCTGTCGGATGAAATTGAAGACTATACTCATCGTTTCAATACTGAAGATCAGGTGGAGTGGAACCTGGTTCTTCAGGAAGTGGCAGCGTTTATTGAGGTGAGAATACCACTCCCTTTGAGCTGTTGGTTTAAAGGTAAAATTTTCTGACTTGTTCCCTGCAGTGTTCCTGTATCACCACCTCTCTGGGGTAAGCAGGGGCACTATTCTGTCCAGTTGAACCATTGACCTGTCTTCACTGTACTAACGGTGAGAGCCGTTAAAATGTCTGACGAGTCGGACCTGGTCACGTAACGTGTTGAAGGCAGAAGCGTGAAGCTGAGATACACTTGGGCACCTTATCGTGTTTGCTCTTGGTGTTCAGAAAGTGGTGGAATTGAAAGCACAGCAGTTACCCTGGTCAATATTTCGGAGAGCCTGGCAACTCCAGTTCTGTTGTTGTGGAAGCCAGTCCAATTTGTTGATGTTTTGGTTGTGTTTTAAAGTGCACTTCGGTCTATTACCCTGGCAGTGCACAAGCCACGTGTGATGGAAAGTGCGGTGTAAGCACAGCAGATAGCATCCTCTTTGCTATTTATTTCTAGGAAGGGAAGGTGAGCTAAAATAGTGCAGTCTTCTGTATTGTAGGAAAGTTTAGTTTATTCTGCATGGATTTGTAAGGTTGTTGACGACATTTGGTTTCTCAGGTAGAGAAAAGCTGAAGCAGAGTAAATGTCATTTGAGGAACTGTAAGGTTTTTTATTTCCTGTATTTTCACATGCTTGTACCACGTATTTGGTTGCAGTCCCTAAGAGCTCTTGCTTTCCCAGGTGGTAAGGCGTTACTCTGCAGCCTACATACAAATATATGTATGGGAAATTAATTTTAAAAATCTGCTTCAGTTATGAAATGTTTACTGGAAGTGACAAGACCTTTGGACTTCTCTGACTGCAAATCTGTATGTTTTCTTGAGTTCCTGATTTATTCTGGTTGCTTTTTTTAGGCAGACCCTGTCATGGTTTTAAATGATGACAACACCATTGTAATCACCTCTAACAGGCTTTCTGAAACAGGAGCTCCGTTGCTGGAGCAGGGGATGATAGTGGGACAGCTTGCTCTTGCAGACGCGCTCATTATTGGGAACTGCAACAACCAGGTAAAGGAAATTCCAGGGACTTGGGTTTGTGTCTTTGGAGTTCAGAGTCCTTCCCCCATGACATCCCTTCTGGTCACACGATAGAGATTCCAACAGAGGTGAACATTGAAATATTTTGATTGTGACCTTTGCAGTGGCAGCAAGAAGAGGTTCTCAGAAACAAGAACTAAAAATGAAATGTTAGATATTAAACCTGTGGTACTGACCTCTTATTGCTTGCGTTCATCATGTCAATCAAGTAGATACAATTGGTTTTCATATAGTGGATCGTTCCTGACATTCAATCACGAGAGACCTCTGGGATACGTATAGAAAAAGCCTGACTTAGGCTTTCACATGACATACCCCAGCTTGTTGCAAGTTCAGTTGCAACAGGAAGGGGTTTTCAAAAGACATTCAAGATCTTGTTTTTTAGATGATGATGATAGTGAAGTTGTGCAGACTTCATGACTTCTCTCTTTTCAGGTAAGCAGGGGAGTTGTATCTAAACTACAGTTTGTGTATCTTTTTCAGATTTTGTCTAAATTTGTAGTATATAGCAGTTTCAGCACTTAACCCCAGAGAGGTCTGTAGTTTGTGAAGCGGGGCTCTGCACTAGGGTCAGCTGGCCTGGTAGACCAATAATAGACTTTGTCCTCCGTGAGCTCTTCTAAAAGTCCTTCACAGGTCTTTAGAGATTCAAAGATGATACTGACAGATCCCCGAGAGACAAAGTGGTCTGCCTGGTGCGCAGTTGAACCTCTTATCTCGATAATTCCAAAGAAATACTGTTTAATCTGTATCCAGTTTAATCTGTATCCAGCAGAATAAACTGTTTGACTCTTTTGCAGGTGAAGTTCAGTGAGTTAACAATCGATATGTTCCGAATGCTGCAAGCACTTGAAAGGGAACCAATGAATTTAGCGTCACAAATGAACAAACCTGGAATGCAAGTAAGTTCCATTGCAGTGACAAACTTGGCAACATCCGAACTGGGTATTTTTGTTTGGTTGGTTTGTTTTAAATGGTGAACTCTTTCAGCGCTGTCACCGTGCAGAGCAGGGTAGTGAAGCTGGTGTAACTCTTGCTGGACATTAGTGAAGAGTAGCTCAAAGTTCTGGAGTTTGATCCAAGTAATGGCACTTTTTTTTCTCCATAGCAAACCTTCAATAGTAGAAAAGAATAGCAGAAATGGATATTTGGGCATGATTTCCCAAATGGTTTAGAGGTACTTCTGAAGGGATTCCGTGCCTCTCCTTGTCCACACACACTCACCCCTTCCTTTGGCTCCCTCTAGCAGGGACTGCTGAAATAAGAGGGATTTAGGTAACAAATTTAAATGGGGGATAATATAAAGTTCTCGTTCAAATGCTGTGCATCTTGCTTTTTCGTGCAGTAGGCAATGCAGCACGGGTAGCCCATTTGTGTGGGAAGCATGTTGAAGATTAACATTCTTTCTTAGAATGATGAACATTCTTTATTAGAAATTTGGAGGGTTATGAAACTGCTTTGGTAACTTACTGTTGTTGGCTTTTTGTGTTCTGTTTTGTTTGTCTTTTTTTTAACAGGAGTCAACGGAGAAACCAGCCAGGCGGGAAAACCCCCACAAATATCTACTTTATAAACCAACTTTTAGCCAGCTATATACATTTTTAGCAGCATCATTTAAGGTTTGTGAAATTGGTGAATTTATTTGTAATAGAAAAATAACAGAATGTTGTGTGACACTGAATAAAATGTGGTTAAGATAATCTTTTATACTTTGGCCTTCTTAAAATGTTCAATATGATCTTCAGAGAGGATGGAAGTATTATACATATGTGTAATTTGTGTAATAAAGGCAGATCTGTTGACTGCTGTTAAGGGAAAGAAAAGAAATGAATTTTAAGACAGAACCCCAGCCCGCCATCGCTCTTAAGCGCTGTGTATTCCTGGTAGGTCTCCAGTTCTGTATCCCCTCAGACTTGTAGCTCTCTCCTGTATGTGCTATGTTTTTATCTGCCTGTCTTATTTCATTACCCACTGCTCTCTTTCATGTAAGTAGTCTATACATTTGTAGACCTTTTTAATACAGTTGCTGGGATTATTTTAATTTAATAAAGTTGCTGAGTTCATTATAATTAATTATGACTGTAAAAGTTGGCAACTTGGGATTTAGTAGTAAAACCAGAATATGAATCCTGTAAAGAAACAAGTTTCAGTTTGTTTCAAGAAACAACTGTAAAGGAACAGCTGGTGAGGTTGAAGGAAGTGCATCCTTACTAAGAATTTTGGGTGCCTGCGCGCTCAGCCTCTTGCAGAAATCAAAAGCATCTGTTTCCTCAAGCAGACAGCTCGTTATAGAGGTGGGAAATAGATGTCTTTTACAGGTCTATGCAGAAACCTGGGTGTGTTCTGCTCATTGTCCCACTGAGGAGGGTTGGGGGGAAGAGGCAGATGTTGCAGACTCCAGGGTATTTGGAAATAAAGAACTTTGTTTAGGATCCTGAACTGCTGTATGGACCTTGGCGGCTGCTGGTTTCCGTATCCTGGAAAGCCTCAGACCTGGCTGGGCAGAAAGAGGGTCTGTGTGGATGCAGATGCTTTTTAAATGCTCCTTGAACCTCTGATATCAGCCTAGAGGTCTGCGTGGGGGAAAAAAAGTATGAATGTATCATCAGTTTCCATTTCTGTCTGTGTCTATTTGAAGGGGTGTCTGTGGTGGGGATCGGTATATACACATAGGAAGAACAGAGTGAAGGGATTCCAGGAATAGCCCAATCTTAAGTGACAAAGTATTTATGAAGGTGATGACTGAATATTAAAATCAACTTGCACGTTTCTTCCCTTACCACTCTTCTCTCTCTTTGACTTTCAGGAGCTGCCTGCAAACAGCGTGCTGCTGATTTACTTGTCTGCCACGGGCGTGTTTCCATCAGGTCGTTCGGATAGTGAAGGTACAATAAAGGAATGCTCCCTGTCATGAACAGGGCTTGAATTCTCTTTATGTTCCAGGACAAGTGACCAAGAAAGATGTCACAAAGCTCCTTTTAAAAGACAAGTCAATTTTACTCTCCTGTCTACTTAGTAAGATAGCCTTTTCCCCCCCGAACAATAGTTAATTCCCCGTGTTTTAATTAGTGTGCATTAACCTGAGACCTTTTCAAAGGACATATCTAGTTGTTGATGCATCTGAAGTATTAAAAGCTTCACCAGTCTTGCAGACCATGTGGCTCAGTTGATGCATCAGCGCAAAGTTAATAAAATGGCTAAATGGCACTTGGTGATTCTTTCCAATCTCCGGTACTACGAGACCCACTGCTCAGGAGATGGGTGGTGAAAGGGCTGAAGCGTCTGCAGGGACGGTGGATTTGCACGCTGGTTAGCCTGACAATTCAAGCCCTTCTCATGATTCTTGACAATTCCCCTCACCTCATCCTCCTGTTCTTTGCAACTTAGCAGAATATTTGGATGCAGCTGCAATCTAAAAGCTGAGAACTCGTTGGCTGAAGCAAACACAGTCAAAAGATCTGGTTATACAATTTAAGGAAAAAAAAAAAGAAAAAAAGTTTTTAACATCCTAAATATTGTACACGCCTCATCTGAGACTTGCATTCCTTTATAAGATGCATGCGGTGTCCACCCCGATGCATGATTTATAGAGCACTCAAAATGTTAAAGGAAAAAAAAATCCCTGTCAGCTCTGGGTTGCGGCAGTGATTTTTTTAAATGCTTTTAACATTTTACTTTTTGCTGCAACTTGGTGATAGGTTCTAACCCGCCTGTGTTCTTTAAAGCCTGTGTTCTGTCCACTTCACTGCATGGATTGTTTCAGCTTATTCCAGAGCCGCGTAGTCAGACTTCACTTCTCACCAACTGACTCCCATCCCCACTGCAGCCTTTCAATAAGGTGGCGGAGTCTGTACAGACCTAAAAGTTCTGCCTTATTAAAAGGGAGAGCAGCTGCAAGTTGCACTGTTTATTGCCTGTAAACCATTTGTGTCTGACATATCACGTGAGACATTTGTAACAGTGTGAAATTAATGTGTGTTCTGTTCCTAACTTTGTGTTCCCCAAGCTTCCCTTAAAATGGAAAGGTGTCTGATGGATCCAAACCTGAAAAAATTGTGTTTGGTGGCCAAATAGGGTCAGCCAACCCTGCAAATGTATAACAGAACGAGGAAATCCTCATACTTTATTTTACTAACGTTAGTGACATTTCATCCCCATATCAATGGCAGAAATATTTCCTGGTATCATTAGCACATTTTTTTTTGTGGGACATTTGCTATTTTTTATAGCCATTACTGTAGTGATTGCTCTCCATCAGACAGTCAGGCGGGTAGCTCAGTTGTGGAAACTTGGCAGAGGATTTCTTTAGCTTGCCTTAGGAATGTGTGCCCAGGCTGTGTGCATTTCAAAATTGTGAGTTCTGTAGTTGAAATCTTAAAAAAAATAAACCTTTGCTGCAGATCTGAAATCTGCTTAAAATTGTTTTGTCCTTTCTAGGAGTATTTGCGAGCATATTCATGCTCTGAGCTCTCTCTTCTCCCCTTGGCAGTGTTGTAACTGCAGATGACAGTATTATATCTGTTCTGAGAGGCTCCGGGGGTTTTGACTGATTTAGCCTTATTTTTTTGATCAAATTCTGAATCTAGAATATGCTACTCATATAGGAATTTTACAAAGGTATTAATTTTATGCATGAAATGTGGAATGGGTTTTAATCTTTTTGCTTTTAATCTCTTTTGTAACAAGAGCTAATTTGTATTAAGTTTGTGAATAAATAGCAAATAAATAAATTAGAAGTTAGGAAGTTGGATTGATTGCTTCTATTTAATAGATCCTGAAACTACTAAAAATGCATTAAATTGGATAGTTAGTTAGTAAAGTCTACGCATTCCTTCATCCCCTCCTACAACGGCACTAGCTCAGATTCACTTAGTTTTTTGGGATTTGTGGTTGCTTCCTCCCTTTCATAAAAGTCATTAAATCCATAACAGAGGTGAGTTGCCTTTTCTGATTTCAGCTTTCTTTTTGCCATGTGTAGGTCCGTATGATTTTGGCGGTGTCCTGACAAATAGCAACCGGGACATTATAAATGGGGATGCTCTCCACAAGCGAAACCAGTCTTACAAGGAGATGCACTGGTGAGTCTCACGTGTGTGACAACTGCAAATTCAGAAGAATTTGCCTTTAATAGGAAAAAACCCAAAGTATCGAAGCCTCTTGAATTCAGACTCTTTGGTGCAGGACACCATAATGCAGACTGGCTTGAAGTTGAACAATTGGAAATGAATATGCAACTCTAAATGATGATTTAAACACTCAAAAAGTATTACTGTGACTTAACATAAATTCTTTATTACTGAAAAACTTCAAATTAATGGTGGATGAGTTCTCAAGAAGATAAACATCTCTGGTTGGGAAAGAGCTAATAAGAAGTCCCATAGCCCGGATTAAAGAGAATGCCAAGTTAGTCTGGCAGCTATTCACTGGGGATGAACCTGAGGACAGGGGCAGGATGAACAGGCAGCCGTGTGTACGGGGACACGTGTGCGCTGTCACAGCCCTGCGGCAGCACGAGCGCTCTGTGAAGCCTCATCCCTTTTTCTCTTTTCAGTCTTCACCCCGGAGATCTCTACCCTTTCACCAGAAAGCCCCTGTTCATCATTGTGGACTCGTCGAACAGTGTTGCCTATAAGGTAAGGCTCCTGAAGGTGCTCCTGGTATGGTAGGACACAGTGTCAACCCCTAGTTAGCTTACACTTTTAACAGGCTATTTTTTTTAAACAGTTTGTATTCAGTCTTTCTTTTCTTTTGAGGTTGTGCATGCTAGTCAGGATCTGATCCTATGAATAGGAACAAGAAGGAGAAGCACATGAACAGCCGCTCATTGGGAAGTAATAAATCCTCCTGGAGGGAAAAAAGGTTCAAGATTTCCAAGGTCTCTGGTGGGAGGTTTATTTTTGTTATATACCAAAGACATGGGGTGTGTGCATGGGGGAGGGAGATAACTAATCTGCTTGGTTTTTTTTCCAGTTATCCAACACTCATTTGCTTTTAAGCAACATAAAGGAGTCAAAGCATTGAGCCCGATCTTATAAAACACGGGCTGTGTCTGAAAAGTATCCAAACCAAGGAAATATAGAGACCCAAATTAGCCTGCAGTGTTACTGCAGAATGGTGTCTGCGGGGCCAAAGAGCCCCCTCCCTGGGGGGGCGTCCACTGAGGGTAGAATTGCTCCCTGCAAATCACCCGGGAGGGGGCTGCATTTGGGTAATACAGGAGCAGACGTTTCCAGTCTCAGTTGCCACTTGCATCTGGAGAGCATTCCGACAGTTATTTAGTTCATGAATGGAATATTAAGAATGGGCTGTATCTGGGGAAAGTGCCACTTCCTTCTGTCTTCCTTTTTATAGCTCCATTATGTGCAGTGAGAAAAGTGAACGTTCGCAGCTGCATTTCCGAGGAGGAACAGGGACGTCTAGTGGCCAGATGGACTTGTTCCCTCCTCGGTATCCACAGTCTGGCGTTTGTTAGAACGGCATTTGTTAGCCAGCGAGAGGTTCTAAATCAGCGATCGGTAGGCCTGGAATAGTTATGTATTGAGCCAGGGATCTTTATCTGACACTCTCGGTAATGGTCTGGCCTCTCCTACAGGATTTTTGTTTGGTGTATTGTAATGCCTTTCAAAGGGCTTGTTAAATACTACAGCGTTTAACGTCACCACACTAGATTTCAGTGCAAATCTGGTTTTTATTAAATTCCCCATTTAAAGGGAAGGAAATACAGTTAGAATAGTTTACTTGTCTTTCTGAGAAAATAAGGATTTGGTAGGGATTTATTTTCCGCTGCTCTTTCCTGACATAAATTCCAGTATAACAAACAGGGGGGTTTGGTTTGGTTTCAGGGTAAAAAGTGTGGCTTGGGTTTTTGTTTTGTTTCAGGACTTTTTTACCCCCTTCCTGAAAGATGTCTAGTGGGTCAGCTCTGTAAGAGAGAGGAAGGGATTCCTGGTGGTCCTTCATTCAGATACAGCTCTGGCCATGGCAGGGTTCTGTGCACAGCTTAGAGCAAAGCATCTTTTTGAGGTGATGGATTCCCACATGCAGATTTGTAGCTCTTGTGAGAATAACTGTCAAGCATTTACAGTAGAATTTGCTTATTGTACTACATTTAAATTTTATCATTGAATATTATTTGGCTTTTGTGGGCACACAGTAAGCAAAACCTGTAACCTCAGTTAGTTTCTTGTCCTGGTTCTGCAGTGAACTGACCATCAGTAGTGTAAAAGCCTCCAATCTTGAGCACAGAGCAGCTGGTGTGAGACCGGCTCTGCCGGTACGTAAGGACTATGGAAATGGGTGTCTTGGAAATATTTCAGGACAGGATTATGGAAGTGGCTGCCAGGAGCTCTGACCCAGGTCAGAAGTGTGCACACACAATTGTGAGGAATCTCACAAGAGAATGAAGGGGGGTGGGAAAAAAAGAGCACGGACTCCTATTTTAAAAAAACATATTCAGCATTTGAGAACTTGCATTCGGCTTTGCAACCTAGTGCTGCTCAACCCGGGCAGGGAGATGTGTGGGGAGGGGTTTGGGGGTTTTGGTTTGCTTTCAGCTGAAGGCAGATGGCAGAGCTCTCCATTCTACATCTTGGTGTTTTCTCGCCCCTGTAAGTTCCTGTCTGTCCTTCTGTGCTGCTTACGTGCTTGGTCCCTTGTCACCAGCATGTCCTGAGAGCGCTGTCCTGTGCCTCTGCGCTGGGTGTTGGGAGGTGCTTTGTAGATTCAACACCAGCTTAAACAAAGAGGTTCTGTGTGGTTGGGTGAGAAGTTGAAGTCAGGGTACGGACTTTTTTTCCACGTGGCTGGAATCTTTCCTGATAGGAGAGGAGCGGTCCTGACATTTAAATGTCACCGCTGGCGGTCCTGGCACTAACAGCAACCGCTCACACATCTTCTGCAGCCCGTGTCTGCTCTCCCGCAGGCATTCCTGTCCCCTCCCTCCCTCTGGAGGGCTGAAATGGGGATATCTGAAAGTCCTGCCAGGAAGTGACTTGCCGGTTTATCAAATCAGCGCCACTTGAGCAGTTTCCTCCCCTGTATATTTAGCTGAGAGTGGAAGATAACTGCAAGTCGAGCATATCTTCTTAAAACTATGAATGATTTTTGTAACACTTCCATTTAAATATAGGTGGCTGTGGTTTTGAAGGTACCACTGACGTGAATAAAATAATATTTTTAAATCCATACTTTATTGTAGCTGTGGTTGTCTAAGCTTACGGTCAAACGCAAAGTCTTAAAAAACCCAAACCAAACCAAAAACTCTGGTCAGTAAGAATGCAAGGCCTTTGTCGGTGACGTGGTATAAAATGCTCAGCTCAGTAAAGCTTACACCTGAAATGACTTCCTTTGGAGATGATGGGTAGTTCTCTTTTGGAGGGAGTTGTATATGACACACATTTTAAAAAGCAGACATGCTTTTGTTGGAAAACTTGAATACTAAAGTGAAAAAACAGAATCAATTTTGAAACAATAATGTATTTCGCCCTTTTTGGAGTTGTCCCTGCACTGAAAGGTAGGGCATTCCTTACCCAGAGCTGCCACCAACACCTAGAGCGCAGAGTGTTCTGCTGCACCCTGTGCTCCTCAGCTCCAGGTCACAGCCCTATCCTGCCCCTGTTCCTTTGTCGCACGTCTGCCCACAGCGCTTCGCCGTGGGACTGGGGAGCAGAGGTGGTAGGGAGTGGATCCTGGGGCTCGCCCAGGCTATGGCAGGCAGCGGTGTCTGGGCAGAGCTGAGGCAGGTGCCTGGAAGCTTGAGCTTTACCCTCCTGGATCTATAGTCCAGATGTAGCCACTGGCAGGAGCAGCTCTCTCCAAAGAGTGTGTCCTGCATTAGACCAAGTTGTGTCTCCCCTGCGCAGGACTCAGCGGCTGCGGTGACTTACCCTCTGCTGGGACAGAGTCCAGAGTGAGCTCAGAGCCTGTCAGCGAGTAACGCCTTTCCTGAGATACAGCAGTGACCCTTGATTTGGTGGTGTGGCTGAGGCGGTGTTCAATTGCATTGTTGTTTTCGCTGAGGGAGCGTGTGGGAAGTCTGCTTGGGTCGGTAACTGGTGGTACAAGAAGGAATTCAGCCTGGGAATCTGCTTGTGAACACTAAGCATACATGTTACTGGAGAACATGTAACCTGCTGGTGTGTTTCCAGTTCAAACTGGCAGTGCCTGGGGTGACTTCTCCCGGAGTCTTAAATGTTGCTCTATAATACAGTTTTACTAATTCCTGGGTTGGCCTGCAGTTACTGTCTTCATGGCCATAGTCATCGTCTCTTCATTAGAGACCAACCTTTAGTATCTAGCATTAGAAAGCTCCCTTGGGCTCCTAATGAAATAGAAGGGGTTTAGGACTAGTCAGCACTCTGTCACATATGGGAAATGTTTTATTTTGATTACACTAAATTACTGTCTGTAGTAGTTAGAAGACTTCGATTAAATTCATTCAGCGAAACTGATTTAATTGAAATATACTGCCCAGAAGGAAAAGTTCCATTTGAATTAAACAGAACCCAGAATGAATGAAAAAAAATGAGCTTTTTGATGATTCTACAGAAGCTAGTATTTCTGGTGATGTACACCTTACATTTGCAACCTGCCAATTTTAAGACTCTAATCTGCAGCAATGTGTGTTGCGCTGATGTGCCCTGGGTGTGTGGTTGCAGTGTGTGCTCTGGCAGGACGCAGACGTGATCACTTAGATTTTCTAGGGCTTTGCAAGCCCTCAGTTTTCAGAAAGCTGTTTTGGGGAGACATATGACAGCTAATGAGGTGGTGTAAATGAAACAACTTTTTTTCTTGCTGATAATCTTTACCCATCAGCATACCTACCAGATAGATACATAGTAGGACTATTACGAGGTAAATGTTGGTGAAACTGGACAAAGGCATCACTTGAGGTTTCTGGAGCAATTCTTCTGCAACAGGACACTTGGGCGATACTTCAGGTGCTGGTAGAAGGTGCATGAAACGGGTATTGTAAAATGAGGGTTCAGTATAGCCTGTGTTAAGGTTATGATGTACTTTAAAGGAAACTTAATTTAAAACTTTGCTCCACTGGGCTCTTCTGTTTCATCAGAAATAGTTCCTCCTGCTATAAAGAAAAGGGGAAATAAATCACTTTGGATAGCTCAGTTGGTATTGAGGAAAGATGCTAGATCTATTTTGACCTGAAAGCCAATGGCTTTCCTTTTTATTGCAGAACGTGATTTTTTTTTTCAAGTAACGTATTACTATTGAAAGCCATATTTCCATGAAATTAGTGTCTGCTCTCAGTAGCAGTGAAATGAGAGAATTATAATTGCTTTAAAATGTAATGGTTATAGTCCTTCTGCGCTGTAAGCTATGAGTAAGTCGTCACGTTTACTGCCAGGACCGAGCTGTGTGACGGGTATTAGTGTGTTCTGTCATTAATAGTCTTCGTACCCTTAACCTGCTGACTATCCACAAGCAAGCAAAATGACCATCAATACTTCAAAATTCTTATCTGTTACAGAATTTCACAAACTTATTTGGACAACCATTGGTGTGCTTGCTGTCTCCAACAGCATACCCAAAAGCACTACAAGGTATGTGTGGTATCGCATTTCCTGACAAGTTGCAGTTGCATCATGTGTCTGTCCCAAACAAATATGACATAGATTGTTCAGGAACAGATAGCTCTTCGTCACAATGTAATCCCTAAATCAGATTAACATCCCCTGAAGTAGTGTGATAAAGTTTAGTTACTGTTTATGGCAAATAATTTATTCTAACAATGGTGATATGTCTACAGATAGCTTCAACAAGTGCCAGGAGGCAAAGTCTCTCCTACACAAAAACTCAGAAAATTGCCAGCCCAGTGCTGGGATAATGATGATGATAATTAGCACTTTGGGCAGCTTTATTAGTCCCAGAAAAGGGGCAGAGTCAGTTACAGGATCAGATTCAAATGCCAGGTGTAGAGCAAAATCTTCGCAGCTCTTGTTCGGATTTTGGAGGGCAAGTTAAGGAATAGCCTTGGTTTCGTGTGCCCTGAGAAGGTGTGTTTGTAGAAGGAGCAGGCAATGAAACCTTACATTTTTCAGTCCTTGTGACTATGATAAAATATCAATCAGTCCAGACTTTCTCACTGGGATTTGCTGTGTTAAGGTCATTATCTATCACAAAGACAAGTACAACGATCTGGCTTAAGCCCCGGAGAGTGATGTTAGGCAAGTTTCAGGAGAGAATGTGCGAGATGAGGAAGTGGCCTTACTGTCTGGGCACGTGATCTTATGTGCGTTGCCTTCCTTTTGGACTTCCCTGTTGATTGAGGTGACGCTTGGACTGCTGTGTATCCCGTGGAACTGTGTGGAGTAAACGGGCTGTAGGATATTGTGATGCCCAGCAAAAGGGCAACTGTGTGGAGTTTGGGGAGGGTGTATGGCTTCAACGGCCTGGATTTTTGAATGGAATAAGAATGTCCATGTTTAGTGTTTCTCTTCAGGAGATAGTGATTATAAATCCTATCGGTTGTTTCAGTTATGACTTTTGTGTTCAAGTTATGTGCTCAGCGTGAAGGTATAGGCTTCCCACAGTTCACGAGAAAAATCTCCTTTCTCTTGCTGCTAATGCCCATCCCCAGTAAGCCTTTATTGCTAGTCATTGCATCCCCTCAAGAGCAGATCTGCCTCCAGAGGAGGGAAGATGGAAATCACACAGAGGAGTAGTTCCTCTGTTACAGAATTTAGTGGGTGAGCGACTTCGTTCTGTGGCAGGGAGAGGTTTTCTGTTTCATGTGCCAAATGTATCTGTCTATTGATTTATTTTTATTTTTTTTTTTAGATCAGTCTCAGCGGGGTAGCCTCTTCACACTCTTTCTGAACAATCCTTTAATGGCATTCCTATTTGTCTCTGGATTATCAAGCATGCGCAGAGGACTGTGGGAGAAGTGCCAAGATTACCTTCGAAAAATCAACCGAGACATTGCCCAGCTGCTGACCCACTCCCGATCCATAGGTACGTGCCTCAAGATGCACAACTGACCCACAGTGAGCTACTCAGCACACGCTGGTTTGTCTTGCTCAGCCTTCCAAGGATTACAACAGTGAATAAGGGCAATGCACAAGTATTCATAGTAGTTTCCCCCATTTTTTTTCTTTTCTCCTTTTTCCCTTTTTTTTTTTTTTTTTAGCCTTTCTAAACTGAGTTTTCTTTGCCTTCTTTACAGATCAGTCCTTTCTTCAATTTTTTGGGGATGAATTTCTTCGCTTGATTCTAACAAGATTTATCTTCTGTTCGGCTACTATGAGGATGCACAAAATTTTCCGGGTATGCAGGGCTATCTGTCCCTTTGTGAGAACGACAGTCCAGTGCATATAGAGCTGCACTGCCTCAGGACAGAAGGGTCTTAGGGCTGAGCATATCACTGTGAGTTCAGAAGGATAACCAGTGCTCAGATGCTAATGCCTCCAGCTGGTACGAAATCTGTGCCTTTGTGTCTCTCTGAGGGCACGAAACCTTATTCCTCTGCATAAATAGCAGGCACGCTCTAACTCATTGATGTCACTCTGAACAGCCCGGTCTGCTAGAAAAATTCCTCTTAATAATTCAAGATTATTATTTCTACACAACTAAAAAGGTGTAGAACAAGAATATAAGAGGAAATGGGGAGGAGTGGAACGTTATAGCTGGAATGTGTTCTAGCATGAATGGATTTGGAAAGGTCTTTGAAGTGCAAATGAATAAGCTAAGCAGGAAGATGGTATTTTCCCTCCCTGTTGGTTAATGCTGTGCCAACAGTGAAGTCTGCTTCTGAATCTACACCATTTTATATATGTGAGCGTTGGCTTATAAACTGCCTGCTCCATTTTAAACATTACAGAAAAGCGTGGAAGTGAGAGCGCAAAAAGGTGCAGTGTCTGTGTCGTCTGGCTGCAGCCAGAGTAGGTTTCCTGGCCTGAGCGAGCTGCCCAGGCTGCTGGGTACCCGGGGAAGGAAGCAGATCTTCTGCCAACGGGGATGGATTTGCCCCAGTGTAGATATTCATTTTAGAATGAGATGAATCTCCCAGGGGAGATGGTTATATCTCAATAATTTTAAGAAATGAACCCCGGCCTAGTAGGTAAGTGTGTGTGAAGTCTTTTTGTCTTTTTTGGTTGGTTTGTTTTTTTCTGTTTTTTTGCAAGGCTTCTGTGAACTTATTAACCATCTGAGATGAACGGGTATTTCCATTGCCACTATGACTATCTCTGAGTCAATGGAAAGAGAAAACTGAAAATGTTAGAACGTTTTCTCTTTATGTGGCATGTAAACAGATCAGACTACCTCTCAGGTGAAATTGGCCTTTTGCCATCTTCTGCGTAAAGGGAGTAACAATAAATGAATGTCTGATTCTCTTTGTTTTACTGTCATCTAGCAGGAGACTCGAAATTATCCAGAATCTTATCCTCAGCTGCCAAGAGATGAAACGGTGGAGAACCCTCACCTCCAAAAGCACATTTTGGAGCTGGCTTCCATACTGGATGTTAGGAATGTTTTCCTGGAAAACACCCTCGATGACTATTAAAAGAAACTGTCTTATTGCAAAGGGGTTTCCCTGGCCACAGATTTTGAATGGTGCAGTTTTATAATGTGAAAATCATAAAAGAAAGTACTTGATTTTATTTTTAAATTTAGGACCATTATTTTAAGAAGTAATAATAAACAGCTGTTAGTTTAGCTGTTCCATTCTGTATGGGGTCAATTTTATAAGCAGAAGTTTTCATGTCTTTTAAATGTTAAACTAAAGAATCACTAAAGGTTTATTTCTGGTCTTGTGGCTACTGACCACATTTCCAACAGCTGATCCTAAGCATAGAAGTATTATTGGTTACCTTTAGCCCACGTTTGTGGAAATCGTTTATTTTTATACAATTTTAAGAAATTGGAAAAAAAAATCAATAGAAAAACAATATTTTATCCCCAAAGAGTCTGGATTTGAAATGGTGAAGATGGAACCACACAGTGCAAACCAACAATAGCAATAAAACAGAGTCCTTCATAACAAATATATTTTTTCAGTCTTAGGCAAGTAAGTAGACAAAACTGTGGACAATTAATTGCATTTGGAGCAGTGGGTTTGAAGTGAAGTTGTAAAGATACTTAATGCTCCTTATAAATTTGACAGCAATTTTGTATATGAACTTTGTACTGCTGGCCAAGGGCACAATCTCCACTCTGCCCGGTTGGGTAGATGGTTAAGCAGATTAACAAATTACAAAACTAAGCAAGCCAACCCCCATCTCTCACTGTAATACGGGACATCTTGCCATTTGTATTGCTGCCACAATATTCCAGGAGGAGAGGGCATTCTTCATTTTGAGGTACCAGACAGAAATTCTTACATTTCCAGCAGGTGTTATCCCTCCTTCCCGCATGGGGATGGAATGTGTGGAGCTCTCAGTGTTACCAGTCCCTGATAGGAACTGGAAGGACGTCCCATACGGTGCTGAAAACGAGCCCTTCCTATCAGTCCTTTGCGTGACCCATCTGTGCTGGATCCCTGTGCCCCAGGAGAGATGCTGGTGCTGCTCTTGCAGGTTGAACAAAGCGGGTGCTGCCATAAAGCCCTGTTAGCGCTTTGCATGCCCATCATTGCGTCTTAGTCCTAGCTTTGACCCAGTTGAACTAAGGGGCTGCAATTTTGTTTGGCTTCCTCAGCCCGTGACGCTCAGCCTGGGCACATTAGGGAATGCGGTGGCCTTTGTGAAGGCCCTTGCTGGGAAGGCTGTTCTGACAGGGGGAAAAGTGTTTGTGGGATCATTTGGACGGCGCTGCTTTCCTCGCAGAGCTAGAGGACCTGCAACCCCTGAGAGTGAAGGTCTGAGCAAGGAGAAGGAACCAAAAGTATTTTAAACTATTAAATGAACAAGTCCATTTTGACTGTTCCACGGGCTGCTAGAAAAGGAGTGAAAGGACAGGTCTGATCAGTGCTTTTGTGGTGAACCCCAGCCACGTGTCTGTTTTTAGGTGAAAAAACATACAGAACATGGTGACTACCATAGTATTATGGTATGTCTGTTTGCAATGCCATTGCACAGGGCAGGAGCCAGTCAGCTGGAATAGCAGCAGATCAGCACTGATGGACCCCGTTCAGCTGAGGAGGGCACGGTGGGAACAGCGAGAATTGCTGGAGTGTATCTGGGAAGTTTGCATGAAGGTTCTTTGTAGCTGGGCTGAAGCTTAGGCCATCTATTCTTTAATTTCCCAAGTGTAAAAAAATGTCATGATCACTAGTGTTTGTTCTGAGCAGTTTTGAAGCTGGTATATTGAGCCCCCACCACTTGGTGCTGCTCTTCTTTGGACTTTGTTACCTGGGATGTGGAGTTTATTTTAAAGAGTGTGTGTTTGTGTGTGTGCATGTGTATTCTAGGCGTTTGTGTGTATATGTACAATACGCATACATCTACTGGCTGGTGTAAATTGTAAATATGTATATATGTACAGGTACTTGTATATGTATTAAAAAGAATGAAACAGTACAATGTCTATATACAAAATTTATATATACACACATACGCCATGGTGGGTGCGTTCCACAAGGTGTTGCAGAGCATTTGTAGTTGTAGTAAAGGTTATGGCTTTTCTGCCATTGTAATTCGTTGTTTCCAAGGTCTCCCACCTGGACCCTGAAGTAATTAATAACTGATTTCGGGTAGAGGAGGCCTTAGCTCCGGGAACAAGTACTCCTGTGTGTCCTACAGTGATACTTCCCGTGTACTTAACTGTGAAGCTGATGATCTGCCTTTCTTTCTGGCAGGAGGTCCTCAGTTATTAAAACATAGAATTCTATGTAGAAGCTAAAGATACGGAAAGCCTTTAATGCAGCAGCAAGTGAGAGAGGGGTTACCCGTTACCCTGCCTGCTGTTCCAACCTGCATGGAAAAGGGGAATTCTGTTTTCCCCAGCTCACTGCCTTCCAACCAAATGCTTTTGTTTTGCTTTAGCTTTTGCTTTGATGAAGCTATTCTTATTTTGGTTCCGTGTATCTGGAAAAGAATATGCTGTTTCTAAGCATAGGAGTGATGGTGATTCCATCAGCGTGGGCTGGTGAACCTGTGTGGGATGATGCTCGTTAGCTGGGAAAGCCTTGGCAGACCCAGTCTTCACTTTAGCTGGGCTGAAGCGAGGAGTCCTTGCTTGTGATCTGAGAGGCTTCTAATCCACCTTGCAGCCCTCAGAAGAGGTTCTGTTTGCTTGTTCCCAAGGTGGATCTAATCAGAGGAGAATGCACTTTTTAGAAAACAAAAAACCTGAAGAAGGCAGAATGTAGGAGGAGAATGTAAGGCCTTGGAAATTAGTTCAGAAGTTGAACTTATGAGCTATGACTGCCTAAGTCAAAAACTCATTTTTGAGGTCCCTCGTTCTCTTCTTGCCTGCTGGTCTCAGGTTCAGAAGGTACACTGCTGGCCAGGATGGGCAAAGATAAAGATTTCACTCCTGATGTGTGGGTAGGAGTACAGAATTGTGCTTTGTAAACGAGAGGCTGATACCCTCTGTCTGCTCTGGCTGCAGATAGGATGAGTATCTGGTCTTGGATTTTGAGCCAGCACCATCCCTTCCCACCCAAAACAACTGCATTCAAGATGAAAATATTGATATTTTCCCCTCCAAGTAAAAGCTTGTCTTGTTTGAACTTACTAAGTCATTCTAAACTTGTGCTACTGTGTGCCGTGTGCTATGGTCGTAGGTACCTTCTCGATGTATGCTTGTATGTACTGAAGAAAACTTTGGTTTATGTATCTAGCAGTCCTCACTGTGGAAGCGAAGCAAAGACTGAACCATTTTTACGTGAGAACAAACCCTTTTCTTCTCAGGCCTAATGCCTTCCCCCTTGTCTTGCTCTCCCTTTCTCCATGTATCCTTGTTGCTTATTCTAGCGGTGAAGACTTGCCACTACCCAGCAATACCCAACTAAAGGGGTAAATTCTGTGTGTTACATATTGAGAGGAGAATGTGACCTGGACTGAATGTGTCTTTCCTGGACTACTTCTGCCCTGGCTCCTTGCCTACGCATGTGGTGTGTTCAAATGAGTCCTGCTCCCACGAGAGGCATCTCTGTTTGTGCTCCTCTTCAAACTGGCTTTGGAACATCTGGCCAGAGTTACTGCCATGGCCTTTTGGTTTTGCCTCTTTGACTTCTCAAAGTAAGAGCGAGAGGGGAGACAGGGTTATGAGTCTTAAACGCTTTGGTTTTTAATTACTCTTGGGATGTCATGTGTCATTTTGCTTCATGTGCAAACTAAATGGAGCACTAACTTGTTTGAGCTGTGCGAACTGGACTTGCTCCCGGGAGGGCTTTCCTGAGAAGTCTCAGGATGGTTTGTTTGGGTAGTTCATCAAAACATCCATCCAGTCGTGACTTACTGAGCCCCTCGAGACTATTCCCCAGGGAGATGTGCAGAGATGTCTTTTAATGATAGGAAATAGATGGAGGGGACAGGAAATTAGGCTGCAAATTAGGATCTTTGAAAGCTACAACTTCAGTAGCTCTGGTCAGGCTTCTCCTCTAGGGATGGGATGAAAGTGCCGCTCCGAGGTCCATCCCTGGCATGCTCTTGTGAAGCACCTCCCCTACCCCACACCGTCCTTGTGCTGTAACTCCATCTGTGCTTACGTCTGCTTTTTCCCAAAACCTAAGAAACTTGGAATCTGTCTGAACAACTTTTCTTTTTTCTTGAGGCTTCTTTTGTAAAAGCTTTATCTATGTTAGATTCTTCAGTAGCTGTTCTGACTCCAGGTCACCAAAGGTAGCAGTGGCAGAGCTCTCCGTTAGTCCTGCCCGTTCCGTGCGAAATGGCTGCTCGGTGTCGGCAGCGGATCCGTGGTGGCTGCTGCTCCCGGGACCGAGGGAGCTCCGCAGGCAGTAACAGCAAGAGAACTCTTACAAACAAGGGAGAAAATCCAATTCCCGGAGCTGAAAGCTGCTCTGTGCCACCAGGTGACATTGGACCAGCTTCGGTCAGCCCCCGCGTGAGGGACACTGGCGCAGAGGACAGGGCACAAATCTCCGCAGCAGAGAGACGATACATTCCAGAGGTGGCTCTCTTACATTTTTAATATCTTTGACTTTTAGAGAAATACTGTTTCTGTGACCAAATGTATTGCAAGTGAAGATCTGAATATCCACAATAGAGCAGGGGAGGAGAACACCAGACACGTATCTGCTTTAAAAAAGTAAGCTATGCTTTTCTTTTTCCCTCCAAACTGTTAACTCTGCCAAGAGAGAGAAGGTTTAGTTCCGGATTTCTGAATCTGACAGATCTTTTTGGAGGATGGAGTGTCTCTGCATTTCTGTTGACTTACAGAGGTGCCAGCTGCCCCCACGCCCAGGTAGATGTTTTGCTGTTAAAGATGGGGGTTTGTTGGCGCGGCGCAGCCCGAGTGGTGCCAGAGGTACCGGAGCCAGTGGCAACGGCTCCTCCGTCCGGAATAAACACCCGTTGTGAGTATCTGCCCCCTTGACTTTGCGGATTTCTTTCAGCACGTGGTTTTTCTCGCTTCTCAGTCCCGAGCGGGTTCTCTGGGGCAGGGGTTTGCCCCACACAGCCTGAAAAGCACAAGTTGCTTCTCCCCTGGCCAAGGCGCAGTGAGGAAGAGGAGGAGGAGGAGGGAGAGGGGAGAGCGCAGCCCCCACAGCCCCTCTGCCCAGGGACACGCGGCCTCTCGCCTCTCTGAGGAGCAGAGTATTTATTACCAAAAGTAATTTTATAGTGAATTGGTTTAAACTTATTTTACAGCCCTGTGCCTGTATATCGTATTTTGGTAAAATACAAGATATTTTACTTGAAATTATATAGAGATCTATGAATAAACTTTTTTTTTGGAGCACGGACTTTCTCTACAGGAGCTGTGTGAGCGGCCCCAGCGCTGCGGGGGGAGCGGGTGCGGGGGGGAAGCTGTGTCTCTGTAACCCCTGCGGGGGAACGCCAATACTGCTGTTACTGCCCTGCCGAAGCCACCGCCTCGGTTTGTATCGGTAATAAAACGGACTCGCAAGGCCTGCGCACTGCTGCCGCCACCGCCTTTGGAGCCTTTTTCAGTCAATTTCGGGCAGATTTCCGTGCGCCGCGAAACCACCAAGTAGCAAAGACCAGAAACTTTCTAATGGGAGCTTCCCCAACCTGTAGAAAGTACATTACTTCTCAACGAACTGTGTTATTTCCTGGAAAATGGTAAAAAATGCCTTACTT